>ML789439.1:446863-471784 GCA_009831015.1 Picea engelmannii
AACCCTAATTCAATATAACAAACATTAATAAACTTTGAAATTATAAAATTATTATTAATTCAAAGTTTATTAATGTTTGAATTAATAATAATTTAATAATTCCAAAACAATCAAACAAAACCCTAATTAAATAATAAAGAAAAAGGATTTTTTACCAAATAACATAAACCCTAATTAAATTGAAAAGAATTTTTACTAAAACAATCTAGCCGACACTTAGTTTTCACGCCAATTTCCAGTATTTAAAAACAAATCTTCTCATTATCTAAACCCAGGCACATTGTCCTGAAGATGGATCCTGATTTGGATCCGAAACGTCGACACTCTATTGACCAAATTGTGGCTTTTGCGACCAATCATGAAAATATTATAAATTTTCAAAAAATACACCACACAGAACAATGGGTTCTCTACAATTATACAATTTTTTGGAATCAAATTTCATCGTTAAGGTACTTAACACATCCACGAATGGAGGCATATACCTTATATTTTGTTGGGAAAATAACATACCATTGTCAAAAACAAAAAACAAAAAAACAAATTTCTCATAGTTATTCACAATTTCTATGAATAAAAGTTTCACATTTGGAAAGCTAATTCAATTTCCTGTGTTTCATCTTTTTACACCATATTCAAATGCATCGTAAAAGTACATTGAATAATCCCTCCAAGTTTTTAGATTGATGTTTTCAATGTTTTAATTTCCACTAACGCATCATGAGAGACCATCATTAGCTTGCACTCACCTTGGTAATTCTTAAATAACTTGGTATGGGGGATTTCCATCTAATATTTAAGAGTAGCTTCAATATTTTATCCTTCCTAATGACAGTGTGTTACAAGGGAAAAACTCTCTATGGCCAAGGGTAAACCACAACAGACAGGTATGACTGCAGAAATCAACTCAATTCCAACACATGATATATAAAATAATGTGCAATATAAGAAAGAGGCCTACCTCGATCCAACGTTTGATGATGTTCCACCATTGAGCACTTTGACCCAAAGCTTTATACCTGCAAGAAGTTCTCAACAAACAATAAGAGAAAGTATATAGTGATAATATAAAAGGGGTTAGCACATCAGATAGCATAATCCATTAATAAACATTACAAACACGCCCATGGATAATAATCATATATTTGCAAGATATCAATAGGATGGGAAATGAGTATTTCTATTAATAATTGATCAGCAGAAGTGACAATGATACAGACTTCCATGTCGGCACGGTTCAAAACCAAGAAACCAAGTTCCTTCCAACTGGGTCTCCACCACTTCAATCCTCCACCAAAGGCAAGCTCATAAAAAAGAGACAATGAGGTCCTCTCAACAATAGGGAAAGAGCTTGGGGGTTGAACACTATGTTTAAACTTGAGGGACAGAGGGATGCAGACTCAATATGAAGTAAGTTCTCCAGAGTAACTTTTCTCTCAAAGTTGAATGTTTTCTCCTTCTTTTCCATAGGTCAAAATTATGCTCTTATAGCCTTCAGGATGCAACTGAAGGGCCGAGTCGGAACGTTTCCAGTATATGGAAGGCCAAGGATCAGAGATCTCCTATCGTGACATGGAAACCCGACCTCATTTTTTATTTTCTGGCACAAATCCTGATGTACGTGAGCTGTAGTGGATCAACAAGCGTATACGCATCTTGCATAGCAGATAGGGAGTGTATATGTGGAAAAATGTATATTTTTAGCTCTGGATTCATCAAAAGGGGATGATAAGTCTGCATAGGGAAATGGAAAAAGGCCCTCTGTGCAAGATAGCAATGGTGAGGCAAATATTGCTATAACAGATGCCCCCTAATCTGTGAGATCAGAGGAGTATCTACAATGGCCTAAATACATTATAAATAGCCTAGAAGTGGAGTGGTAGAGAACCAACTAGACAAACTCCATTACTCATTACATTATGCACTGACTTTGCATACATGGCTTCTAAGAATATAATGTAGATCCATGTGGAAAATATACCAAACAAGTGTTCATGGCCATGAATAGGAAAACACAAATGTGGTTACATGCCAAAAGTTGTCATAGTCACGAACAAGGCCCAGTGAAACCAGTCTCAAAATCAATCTGAAGATATTTGTATACCATGGAGTACAATCTGATCTCCCATGATCACTGAAGTCAAATAGGTACTGGTCCAATGAAGGGGAAGCAACAACTCAAGAAAGCTGCGACCACATAGTGATGTCTTCAAGTCTTCTACAATATTCGCCAAGGGTGCAAGTCTACATCATGTGAATAAATGAGTAGAGGTCGAACACGATGAGACATCATTTGATTACTGGTCATTGAGGTATACCGTTAACAAACGTGAGACAACCTACCAATAATGAAAGTAGGTATCAAGGCACTGAGTACATTTCTACAAGTGTGAATAAAGGAGTTGGTGTCGAACGCTTGAGAAATCCATTGATCAGGAGACATTGATGTATTCTCATCTGTTAATGGCAAGAGATGCCACTAATGACTACAAGCCTCAAGGTACTCATAAAACTCTAGGTCCCATATCCAGAATAAATGAGCTGAAGTCAATGGAAAGATATCCGCTAAAAGGAGAGAATTGTGGCATCTCTCATCAATTAGCACGAGGAACAAAGAAGGAGCTTCATGATTTGGTGGAGATCAGACGAAGAAAATGTTCATGAACCAACGATCCTGTGTGTCTTCCGCATGTGCCAAATACAAGTGGTACACGAAAAAGACCCTCTAAATAGCAGCTAATGATGAAAAACTACTGGAAAAGGCGAGGAAACCACCAATAAGGCTAATGGTATCCAAGAAACTGCACGAATCCCAAAGTGTGAATATATGTCTTGTTGTCGAACACAAGGGAAACCACCCAGTCAACAACCAATGATGAAGTGTCGATTTATGGGTTTAAGGTGACCTACCAATGATGAAATTAGGGCCAGGGTGCATGATAAGATCAAAGTATCATGTGATTCTGAGACAAAACTGAGGGTATGGCCGACATGCGAAGTCAATATTTCTGAGGAGTGGCCAACACAGGTTGATAGACTTCCTTTGAACAAGAGCATGAGACATATGGTGGACTCCGATAGCATGGACTCAATGATGTGACAATTAGATGCAGGATGCATCCATAATGTTCTCTATAGGGACTAGAAGAGTAACCAGTCAGTAGAGAAAACTCTGTAGTGATATAAACTTCCTAAGGCTATGCTAAACCCAAAATTATGATGACACAAGGACTCAATAACTTTGTGCTCTGTTCAAAGGCGACACAACTGTTGCCAATTACAATATAGTACTCCCTTCCCACCCATCTTTTTTTGTTTTTTCATAACAAATGAATGCTATGATACAGAGGAGGGAATGAGTTTTGCAAGTAAGCAAAACTAGTTCTAGGAGTGGAACGTACCTATGCTTAATGCAAGGAAATGCATGCGGGAGATGGACACTCGGGGTGATGTTCCCTCCAGGGTATAGGGTGTCAAATTGAAAATGATAGAAACAAGGCTCTGCTTGGTTGAGGATGCAAACTGCTTAGGCAACGGTTTATAATGCAAAGCGAGAACTGGCTAAAGGCTCAATACTGCAAGCGAGGGCATGAGATGCAATAAAAAATTAATGCCAAAAAATGTCCTTTTTTATATCTTTTAGTCTATTTGGTGTGAAAAAGGGGTAAACTTGTGCCAAATAGACATCTTTTCAAATCCAATTTACAAGTGTGAAAAAGACAGGTTCACTCGACAATCTTTTCAATTTTGGGTAGCGAGTCGAAAAATAGATTAACTAAGACTCATGACCTTTAAAATCCAACTTTAACGAGCGTGAAAGGGACAAATCATTCGGCGATCTTTTCAGTTTTTAGACGAGTCGAAAAAAAGCTTAACTAAGACTCGTTTTTGTTGTTCTAATCAACATGTAAAGGGGGATGCCAAGGCTCCCATCTCGGCCTTCTGCCGAAAGTCAGTACCTTGCGGATAGCTGACAAAAACTTGGGAAAACCCAAGGCTTTCCAAGTCAAGGAGGAGAAGGTGATAACGGAGAATATAGTCTCCATGATGGTTCGAATAATGTCTCTTAATGGAAGAGACATAGGTGGGGGGATGGGATGTCCCATTAGGTCGTCCCAATCAAAGGGAACCTTGTCAAGACTTGGAGGGAGAGCATTCGGGGGAAGAATAAATCTCTCTCATTCAGAAGGGGGAGTATTTGGAATGTTGATGACATGACTGAAAGGTGCATCATTCTCTTCAGGGAGAGTAGGGTTATCCAGAGATTGCACTGGTGTGGCCACTTCTTCAATTATAGGTTGAAGAGGATGCATAGTAATGGGGGCAAGAGGCACTTCACCTTTAACAAAGGGGGTGAGGTCGAGAGAATATTGCATCGGTGGAACCATCGAGATGATCAAGGGAGAAGTGGTGTGAGGAGAAACCACGGATGCCTCAGAATCTGAAGGGCTCTTGGGTGAGCCCCACGCTTCTGGTATCTCGACAGTAATCAAACACAAACGAGTAAGGTGAATTCCTTCACAAGTCCTGCAAAGGAATTTAGGTTTATGTCTGAGGCATCTAGGCTTCTCGATGTAACTTGCAGGGGAAAGAGAGTCGTCTCTTGTATGATGAATAGAGGTGGGAGACGTGACATGGCTATGATTCAGGGAAAAAATAATGGTGCCCCCAAAATAATTGGTAGAGGTTGGGGGCAAGTTGTCGACATAGTTTGTAGAAGAAGTCGGCCCATCTCCGACATGACTGGCAGAGGTTGGCGATGGAGCACCAATATGAATAAAAATGACTGGGATGGAAATAGATGGTGGAATTTGATTCCATGGTCCGGGGAAAGATTGATTCTGAAAAATTGCAAGCCAGGCAGGATCTTGGTGTACCTCTTGCCCCATCCCAAAAAGGTGTTGGTTCACGCCAAAATGGTCCGAAGAGGTTTGGACGAGCATCGTCACTGAGGTCTGTGAAGAGATCGAGGTAGGATAAGGATTATTCGAGTGAGAATATATGTTGCCCCCTTGTGAAGGGGTCCCATAAAGAGGGTAGCCCAAACCGTAAAATTGATTCTCCCCATATGAAATACCTAGTGGTAATTGAGGACCTGTCATGGAAAAAGTGTTCGAAGGAACTAACATGGCAGACGAAAGATACATGGGTGGGGTGTAATAAGTGAGTAAGTACCCATCTGAGTACTGGCTCCTGAAAGAGCATAGCTAGTATTGGATCCATAGGGGGGAAGGTTCCAACCTCCCATGGGGACACGACTCATATCAAACGAAGAAGTAGGCATTAGAGCCATGGTGCCCCGGGGTCAATGCTAGAATTCATATATGTGGGCCAGGGAGAGGGTTGCACGGGGGAAGGAATATCAACAAAAAAATGGCTAGAGACCCAAGGTGCGGACTGAGCATTGTAGTTCTGCCATTGTAAAAAACGGAAGGGTTCGACCCCATGAAATTAGCAGGTATCATGGGGTGGGTAGCAGTGAATGCGGGAGAAAAAGAAACTCCACTGTCCATAATGATGAAACCCAAAATAGACGCCTAAGGTCAACTAGTAGTCAAAGAGCATACCAAAAAGACAAATGGCCAATATGCATGCAAACGGGCTAAAGTGGCTGAGTGGTCTCCCTCACTAAAGAAGGTATGTCTCGTCCAAGAGGGACCTGAGACTCCCCGCTAATGTTTGGTGGTAACATAATCAGTTATAAGGGCCCTCGTAGGCTTAACAACCAGTCAGTCAAATCCCCCCGGAGAGGTCATCCTCCATAAAGGTTGTGTGTTGGTTGACCCCTATCTGACTCAAGATAAAAGCATAATAACCCCTGCAAGTAACCTATGAGATACCTAAGTCAAGCAACTAATCAACCACTATATAACCGATGCATAGGCGAGCAATCGTAAGTCTGGATCACCGTATGGGCAAGGTAGCAAAGCCCGAAACCTTGAAAGAACTGCCTCTCATAGAGGGATGGGTACTATCAAGATCCCCAAATACGAATAAATCCACAGAAATATCTATGACGATAGGTGAGTATCCAGGGGTTATCCCTTCAACTAAATTCACGCGACCTCGTGATTAACTCTGGTGTGAGCGGAGCCTCCTGATATTATCAATTATACAATGAACTTCTCAACTCCCCGTCTCAGACACATATGTTGATTAATTGCCTTGGAGAATTTTACTCACAAGATCCTATTCTAAGGCACTAAATCCTAGGCTAGTTTGTGCACCCTAAAAAATAAAATCGTGACTTATCAATTTTAGTTTAAAGCATAAATTTTATTGGTCGTGGTTACTCAAAAAGGTATGGAAGTGAAACTCATGATGTTATGACTCTACAAGAAAATAAATATGGATATAATGCAAAGTCTATCTTTAAATTTTCAATGAATGATATGCCAATAAGAACAATGCAGTCTTCAATTTCAACTCTGCAATTCAGAAGTAAATTACAATCTTTCACTAAATGCGCTAAGCTAATGATAAAGATTCAAAGACGAAAATGCCAACCAATGCCAAATGCCTATTTTTTTGTATTTTCAATATACTAAAAAGAAAATGCACAGATTGATGAGAAACCTGATATATAAATTATATTGTGTATAAAAGCAATAACTCGAGAAGAATACCAAGCAGGCACGCAAACAGTCCAGAGAACAAGGAAAAATAAAAAATGGAAAACAAAGAGAAAGACTCCGCCCAAAAATTCAACTCCAAACAGGTTTTTTGTCATCCCAGATAATATCAAAAGACACTACAGAGACCTAAGAAGGCTCAATAATATTCAAATCCTACCCAGTGGTCACTAAACCAAGAAAACAAGCCATGAGAAGTGGTATACGTGATTGTTCAGGAGAATAGAGCATATATACGCTTCTTGCAATGAGACAACAAGCGTGTATATGTGACTGTCAAGGAAAAAAGGTCGTATGTTCTTTAACACAAGGCCAGGCAAGGGAAAAAGGTTGAAAACTCAGACCCAGAGTGAACAAGACATGTCAAGCAGTGATATGACAAGAAACACAAAGGAAAAAGAGCAATGTAAGAAGAAAAAGTACTTCAAACCTTAGAAGGAAGATCTATCCCCAGTGGAGTCACCATTTCTGTTACAAGGAAAAAACTCTCTATGGCCAAGGGTAAACCACAACAGACAAGTATGACTGCAGAAATCAACTCAATTCCAACATATGCTATATAAACTAATGTGCAATATAAGAAAGAGGCCTACCTCGATCCAATGTTTGATGATGTTCCATCGTTGAGCACTTTGACCCAAAGATTTATACCTGCAAGAAGTTATCAACAAACAAGTAGAGCAAGTATACAATGATAATATAAAATGGGTTAGCACATCAGATAGCATAATCCATTAATAAACATTACAAACACGCCCATGGATAATAATCATATATTTGCAAGTTATCAATAGGACGGGAAAGGAGTATTTTTATTAATAATTGATCAACAGAAGTGACAACGATACAGACTTTCGTGTCGGCACGATTCGAAACCAAGAAACCAAGTTCCTTCCAACCCCCAAGTTTGAACACAGAGGGATGCAGACTCAATATGAAGTAATTTCTCTAGAGTAACTTTGCTCTCAAAGTTGAATGGTTTCTCCTCCTTTTCCATAGGTCAAAATTGTGCTCTTATAGCCTTCAGGATGCAACTAAAGGGCTGAGTCAGAACATTTCCAGTATATGGAAGGCCAAGGATTATAGATCTCCTGTTGTGACATGGAAACCCGACCTCATTTTATATTTTCTGGCACAAATCCTGATCTACTCGGGTTGTAGTGGATCAACAAGTGTATATGCATCTTGCATAGCAGATAGGGAGCGCATATGTGGAAAAATGTATATTTTTAGCTCTGTATTCATCAAAAAGGGATGACAAGTCTGCATAGGGAAATGGAAAAAGGCCCTATGTGCAAGATAGCAATGGTGAGGAAAATCTTTCTATAACATAGTGTCCCCCCATATACCTATTAAATTCTAACTAGATAGTTGTTGTAAAGGGGCAACTTACAAAAATACGGGGAAATGATTCATTATTCTACTTATAGAGGCTACACTTGCCTACACCATTGAAGTTTCATTTTTGTAGGTTATCCCATGTATAAGCTTTATTTAGGAGTACAATCCATGTAAAGATCTTTGATTTTGCTGGGAATTTTAATTTCCATAGTGGTTGTCCCCACCATGTTTGGTGTTCCATTTGAAAATATGGAGGCAACACTTGATAGCTGAGACAAGGGGTATAGAATCCAGTTGGATTTAGAGACCAGATCAATTGATCCTCACCAACAAAGGGGTGAACAAATTTATTTGTTCCAATGTATCCCATCTTATTCTTCTAGACCAACCTCCTCTGAGTTTAGCTAGTCAGTCTGCCCATTAACAAAATCTAAGCACCAAATTTGATTTAGGAAGAAAAACCCCTCTTTATTGATATCTTGAATGATGGGGTTTGGTAGGGTGTGATTGTTTTGACAGCTAATCCATGGGTCTTTTATAATGATAATTTTTTCTCCTAAGCCAAATTTCCATATTAATCAATTCTCAATGAGAGGGAATGAATTGAGGATGGGTTTCCACACAATCGATCCATTCTGCATTCATTTTACTAGTTTTTAGATCCAATCCAGTATGGATTCCTATGGGAAATATTTCTCCAAGTTTATTTGCATAATTTTTGCACCAAAGTGGAGAGGAGTTCTTTCAAGTGGTCTACATACTGAAGTTCTCCACAAAAAATGAGTATATCATCTACAAAGAGAATGTTTGTAGAGATATGTGTCTCTGAAGGGAGATTGGAGGGAATAGAATCCTTATGTTGGGGATAAGCAGAGAGTATTTCTAGACTATATTCCCTCCAATCACCCTTCATATACACATATCTCTACATACATTCCCAAGACAAGTCTTCCAACTCTAGATATCCAACAATTGCACCAAGCATGTATTTGTTTCTCCACTTTGGCAAGAATCCAAATCTAGTCATTTTGGCATGTATTTGTTTCTCCACTTTGGCAAGAATCCAGATCTAGTCATTTTGGCATGTATTTGTTTCTCCAAGTTCATTTGCATACCCATTGC
The DNA here is from genome assembly GCA_009831015.1 of Picea engelmannii. Taxonomy (NCBI): domain Eukaryota; kingdom Viridiplantae; phylum Streptophyta; class Pinopsida; order Pinales; family Pinaceae; genus Picea; species Picea engelmannii. Next base: position 455,959 of record ML789439.1, read on the forward strand.
ATTAAAATGGAGAGGAGTTGTTTCAAGTGGTCCACATACCAAGTCTCTCCTTCACAAAAAAATGAGTATATCATCTACACAAAGAAGATGAGAGAAAGAGAAAGAGAAACTAGGGATTATATAAATACCTTTTAAGGGTTTGACTGAGACAACATTGTGAATAAGGTGACTAAGGCCTTATGCGACCAAAAGAAAAAGGAGGGGAGAGAGAAGAAAACCTTGTTTGAGACCCTTTCCGCTCTGAAAAATCGGGTGGTGAATCAATTTATCAAAAGAGAAAAATAAGTTAAGATAATACAGTTGAGGACCCAGGACACAAAGTGTCCAAATCCTAATTGAATGAGGAGAAATCTGATGTAGATCCAACTCACTCTATCAAATATTTTTGAAAGATCCACTTTCAAAGTTACAGCCTTAAGTTTCCCAGTGTGAATGGAGTGGAGACCTTCCTGAGAAACACCAATGGTTTCATGGATCTATCACCCTTTGAGGAGACCTAATTGTTCCAAAGATATATTTGTAGAGAGAATATCCTTGAACCTACTGGATATCAACTTTGATATGATTTTGTAGAAATTTTTGCATAAGGAGATTGGCTTGAAGTTGTCAAAATAGCATGGATTATCGTATGTTGGATTCAATTCTATAAAGGTAGCATTAAAGGAAACCAAAACATATCCTATGGATCTGGAATATTCTACCATCCTGTTAATGGGTCTAAATTTTCCCAACAACAGTAAGGGGTTATCCTCGATAAGAAGTCCCAATTAGACCTCTCACCTTTTGGAATAGCGAATCCATCAGATTCTAGCCCAGTAGCCATTGTTGGTTGGTTCTATCGGTTGTGGCCCGATCCATCGATGAGGGTGAGTGATGGGTGGTTACGCAAATGAAAGATGTAGATGAATACTATGTAAATGCATGAATCTAATGTAATTCTAATCTACTCTATCCTATCTAGGAGAAAACTATAGTAACAAAATGAGTTGTAATGAAACTAAACTATGCATAAACCCCAATCAGATAGTTTTCATGAAGGCGCATAGTTAGAAACACATGCATACAAGTCTATAACCATAATATTCTAAGTCATGTTTCTACATACATTCACAACTCATTCACTGAGGACATGTAATATAAGGAAGAGTAACAAAAATGCAAGATGACATATATTGCAACATAATAGTCCATAAACAAACATTCTCTTATAGCCCATGTGAACAACAAACATTCTTCTTGAAATAGTTCGCAGCAAAAACAATGACACATGTGAGTCCTCTCTATCAAAAGTTGGCCCCGAGGGCTTCTCCGTATTAATAGTTTCATCAATGGTACATGAAAACTCTAAGGACAACTCTACAATTTTAGTTGAAATTGTACTCCCAAAGTAGTTCAGAAGTGTACAATGTTTGAAGAGTCAAAATCCCTTTTCAAATGAGCTTCTATCCTATTTTATACAAAAATTAGTAACTCCCATGTGTCCTTTCATCTTCTTCTTGAAGAGACAATTACAAAATGGTTCATCTTCTCTTCCCAATGACAAGTGTGCAGTAAGGTAAAAAATTTAGAATAGTTAGGAAAATGACGAAAGAAAGGGTAGGTATCATGTCCTTTTCCTATGAACTTTTTCTTCTCAGGTAGGTTGTCCAAACTTCCAACTAGTCATAGAGTTATTCGGTCTTCATGTATGTCAGTTGTTCTAATGTTGCATTGTTCAAAGAAATATTGTCATTGAGGGTTCCCATATCCTTCTCTAAATTTTTCACAAAATCTTGCACCATCGTAGGAAGTTTTACTGGTTATAGAAGATGTTGATCAATAAGGTCGTTGGGGACGAAGGTAGTTGCTTCAACTATTTGTTTCCTTCGATTTGTGTTCTCCTGAACTGCATTTACCATTTCTTCTGCTCCTATTTTCTTTCCAAGATCATCTAACCTTGGGAAGTGGCCATTTATGATCAGTTCCTAAGAAGCCTTAAGGATCCTTGAACATATTTCCATAGCTTTGGTTACTTCTCTATCAAATTTATGTCCTATCTGTTGGAAATGCACCAATGCGTACAAATTGGTCTTTCTCCCATATTTTGACGGCCTATATAATTCAGGAGGTACATCAATATTGTCCTCTATCCACCTATCTATGTCATATATACCTTCATGGATAGTGTTGTAATGCACCGACTTCATTTGTATCTAGTTGTTTTGGTCGATGACTATAACAGCTGCATCTTGGAAGAGGTGCAGATGGGTGTACATGTCAATAATGGAACCTTCCAAGTCATTTCTAACCTTCACCACACTGACTTTGAAGCTTTGGAGGCTTCTTTCATCCAATTTCATCCACCAAATATTTTCCTCGAGTTCTTTGATATGTAACTCCTCCTATTCATTTTGGTTGCATAACCTTTGTATGTTATCTATACTGACATCCATGAATCCAGAATCGGATCTAGTTGTTTCCACAGGATCCTATCTAACATCTCCCGTGACTGGTACCTAAGTGACCACTGATATAGGATCCCCTTCCATCAATGACATATTCTTAACTCGCTCTTGCACGATCCTACCAGTTTTACTGTCATACGCGAAGCTTCTCAGATCTAGCGCTTCAATTGGTTGAAATGGTTCCCATAGTATAAGGCCTAAACCACTACCTGTTGTATCTATCTCTGTGCCTACGGTAGATGTTCCTAGGATATATACATCCATGGGGCATGTGTCATCTCCTCTACTTTCTGCATTTTTCTTTTTCCTTTCCTCTTCAACATCTTTGTCAGATGTTTCCTTCATTGTTTTTTCAACTATTTCTACTGCTACTCTTGTTTCTTCTGCCATCTCTTTTCTCTTTCCACTGCATCTTTTGCTTCAGCTTCAGCTTTGGATTTAGCTTTGTTGGCTTCGAATTTTTGCTTCTTCTTAACATCATTCTTATTTTTCAACACCTTTTATTTATCCCTCCTCATTTTATCTACTAGTGTTTCTTCTTCCTCCTCTGTAGATATTCAATGAGTTGAAATAGAGATGGGAGAATATCTCTCATCTTCCTCTTGTTCTACTTCTTTTTTGGCTGCCTCTCTTTTTGCTTCTTCGTCAGCGATCCTTCCCTTTGGTTGGCCACACTTGTTGGAAATGACATCATCGTATGTTATGAAATTTTAATGCACCTCATCTTCTTCCAAGATTTCAGTAGTATACTCATAAGGGAGCTTGATGCTATTGAAGTGTTCCCTTATGATATTTCTCGGATCGTTTCTTCTGAATTTTTCTTCTCCAAAGTGATAAGAAAGTAATATGTCTACCTCCACTTGGGCTTGTTATTCTCGAAGAAATATTTGTCGACGTATAAAGGTAGTGGGGGCCATATCACTTTCTTAAACTTGTACAACATTCCTCCAACCCCATGTATAATAGTCGGGTACGCTATTTCCTGAACGACAAGATTTTCATGTACACATCGTGGAAGTAGGTGACATGGCTTCATCACACCATATACCCTTATATAAATTCCATGCTCCATTAGACACCAATCCCCAATTCTTATTATGAACACTATGGTTTTGTCTGACATACAAGGGGGAGTGGCATAGAAGATAAATTCATATAAAGGAGAAAGGAAGTGTTTGCAAATTATTTGGTATTTTGTATGGTATTTGTGCTCCTAGATCACTTTGCAATAGATGTGGATTGAGGCGTCGGCTAGAAACCAACTCCACCCCATGTTTGGATACCTGTGAGCTATGGAAATTATGTCTAGGAGGTACGAGGACATATGGAAAATGGGAAATGTTTCCAGTTGTGCTTTCGTTACTGTAGAAATGGTAGCAGTGAGATTTCTAGACAATATATCTACCCAATTGAATGAACCACCTACATCTGTGCAGAATAAATTAGGGGCATGTATGATAGGGAGAATTGAGTTGTGTCTGGCTCCTTATATAACCTACACGTCATGGCCACCAAATACTGATAGGGCCTTCTTAAGTTAGTTGTGGGGTACCGACTCTTAGTCCTTTATTTAAATTTCTTTTCCACCCTATACGATTTGGGAAACAAATATTTTGATGTATATTCAAATTCATCGAGGAGCTCGTTATCCAATCTTTTAAATTACCTTCTTCAATGTGATAGCATTTAGCTAGAAATTCTGGTCTAAATGACGCAATCGGTTCCTTTCGTGCATTACAGACATATTGACTATTCATGTTGATATTCTTCAAAATCCATGAAATGAAGTCTATGCAGGGGAAGAATGTTGGGTGTGTTTCCACCTTGAAGATCCTTGATTTTATGATATTTTTTAATGCCTGGAGTTCATTTGGCTCTTCTGCTTTTGTAGAGAAATTTGACTTCTTAAACATGTAGTACACTTACCCCCATTTCAGAGTTTCTCCATCCTTTCCAGAAGTTCAGTTCTATCGTCATATATATCCATGACTATTTCAACCTCTCCTATTTGTTGGGAGATGTCATAGGGCTCAGCTCCAGATAATTTTCCTGTCGTCTTCTTCTATGGTGACATGTTTACACCTGCCAAAAAGATAAGTTTAGGACAATATAACAAGATGCAATGTACCAATTTAAATGCAACTAAGAAGATTGAAATTAAACAATGCTTAAGCACCTTGGTAAAATTTTGGAGGCAAAAGGCTAGATGTTAGGCTTGAAAGTCGAAATCTGAGGTGAGGAAATAACTTCTCCAATAAGGATGGAAAAATGGTGATTGGAAAAGTTAAGGACAACTCCTCTGATCACATCAGAGGAGTTAGTAAGAAATATTTTGATGAGGCTAGAGGATTTAATCCTAAATTCCTTGATGGGTCATTGGAGGACTTATCATAAGTTTCATAGTAAATATTGAAGCACTTGAAAGAAACTCCTCCAATCATATCAGAGTAGTTGAAAGTAATTCCTCTGATATGGTTGGAAGGGTTGTTTTCAGTACTTCGAGTTGATTCGAGGAAAAGTCTTCAACTCTCCCGAATGCATATGAGGAGTTAGTAATAACTCCTCCGATGTGCTCGAAGGAGTTATATTGAAAGCTTACGATCTTTAAAAAAAATTCGGGCTTTATGCGAGTAAAGTATGGAGATTTCGGGGTGAGGTTGAAGGTAGGCTCAAAGTTTAGGAATTTCTTAGAGTTCTAATCAGTCGAAACCCTTATGAAATCAAAAGGGTTTGTTTAGGATTTTAGGGCTTGCAAGGAAACTTGATCGTAAGAATGGACGGAGGTGTTGTTGCAATAGAAATTTGGGCCGACTAGACAATGTATTCGAGAAAAGGAAAATTTCCAAAATGGGAAGAAGGCACATATTACATGGCATGCACCAGTTAGGGAAATCGCCAAAGGTAAGGCAACGAGAGGGAAGAAAATTATATAGTTAGGTTAATGAAACACGAACCAAAGAGAAATTTAAAAAATCAAGAGGAGACCTAACCGTAACCTTAAACAAAAGAAGGCAATATGCTCTTACCTGGATCCTAATTCCATGTGGTGAGTAGGGACAGGTGGCAATCTTGAATGGGGTAGCTCAACACATTTTATCCTTTTGTCTCCATCTTACTCAAATCTCAATCGGTAACAATGACTTGACCTTGTTTCGTTTATATAGCCAAAAGGTCTTTTTGGCATTAAATGTGATAGGTGGGGTTGGTTTGGTCGGAGGTTCGGAGACAAAGTTCTCCAATAATATCATAAGAAATTAGAGGAACTCCTCTGATGTGTTCAGAGGAGTTAGAGTTAACTCCTCCAAAAACATCGAAGGAGTTTTCTCTAACTTGTGTGTGCATATTGGGGCAGAAGAAAGTAACTAGTCCAAATTATTTGGAGAAGTTAGAAGTAACTCCTTCGAACTGTTCAGAGAAGTTAGAAGAAAATCCTCCGAACTATTTAGAGAAGTTATAAGAAAATCCTCCAAACAGTTTGGAGAATTTAGAAGAAACTCCTCCAAACTGTTCATAGAAGTTACAAGAAATTTTGTTGATTTCAAATTTGGATTTCAACACCAAGTCTTGATGACTTTTTCAAGTAAAAACATGAGTTTTCAAAGTATTTTGATGTGGAGATGGAGACTTATGAGGATTTCTCTTAGGCTCAAAAGGTAAGGGGCTCCATTTTCTAGGGAGGTAAGAAAGATCAAACGGAAAAATGGAGGGTTGTAGTGTCTGTCACAACACATACTTAAAACATCATCCCCTAGAAAATCAAAACAACCCAGGAAAAATTATGTTGTGAGTCCATCTGGGCCTAGGCTCTTGTCTTTTTGGAATCTTTGCAACACTCTCATCGGCTTTTCTTTAGAAACTTTGGCCATAATTTTTTCATTCTCTTTAGGATTTATGAATCAAGGGAATACACTAGAAACCTTAAGGATAACATCAATAGTTTCCCAATGTTCTTCTTGAAAGAAATGCTTTAAATGAGCCATTCCCACCTCTGCATTTTCCTCCAAAGAAGTGGCCTTTGTACCATCATGTTTTTCAATGGCCTAGATGGTGTTTATGGATTTCCTTCGATTCACAAATTTGAGGGAAAAAATTGTATTCTCATCTCTAACATGTAGCTAGAAAACTTTTCTTTTGATTCTCCACTCCTTTTCCTTGCTTATGAGATTTTGTCTTTTTCCCTTTTCAAGATCTTTTAACTATTCTTTTTGTTGATTAGATAAAGGCCCTTGTCCTTCCTCTCCCCCCCAAGATTTAATCTTTTATTCAATGTCCTGTAAACCCTTATCTTCTCTAGACCTCCTTTCCTTATTCTAGTTTATAGTAACTCCCTTGGCTCTTTTTATATTTTCAAGAAATTGGAGAGAGAGGGACTTTGCTTGGGAAGGGTTGAAGGGAATCTCTGAATGTCGAATGGATTCAACAAAGGATAGGTCCTCCAACTAGCTTAGGTTTAATTTAAAATGATTATGGGGCTTCCTGGGGCATGGAACTAGGTCAAGAATAGTTGGACTATGGTTTGAGACCCCACCAGAAGAATCCCACTGATGAGCCTACATATTTTCTGCAAGGAAAGAATTAGAGAGGAGGAAAAGATCAAGGCGCTTTGCAACTCATGCATCCCCAAAATGAAAATGCCTCCAGGTTGGGAAGTACCGAGTTGTTTGAATGTCAATAATACCTACCATATCCATTTTGTGTATAAAAAACTCTGCAAGAGGATCCATATTTGTTGTTGGCCCCAAAAATTCGCAAGCACCTAGGATAAAATTTAAGTCCCCACCTAGCATCACAAGGTCGGATTTGATGAGAGAGAGAGAGAGAGAGAGAGAGAGAGAGAGAGAGAGAGAGAGAGAGAGAGAGAGAGAGATTCAAAGTATGACCCTAAAATACTTTCCTATATCAATATGGACTATAGATATCAATACAAAGAAAATGTATATTGAGCTCTCTTGAGAAGAAAGAGGTCCCCATGCCCACTTGTATGGCCCAAGAATTTTGTAATTTAATATTTGAGGACCTCCATCCCATTAAAATTCCTCCTGGGCATATTGTACCATATAACCCTAAAAAATACCATCTAGGAAGAGTTGGGGATGTGGTTTTAGAAGCTTTATCTCCATCCAACATAGTTTCTTGAAGCAGAGAAATAAAAGGCTTATGTTTTTCAACTAGCCTCTTTATGGCCAATTTCCAGGAGGGATTGGTTATCCCCCTACAATTTAAATATAGGATGATCATGAGGAGGGGTTTCAAGGGGATGATTCTCTAAGGGACCCAAAGAGAGATTTTTTTTCGACTTCTAAAAACTTCAAAAGAACATGTTGTTGAGCTAGGGAGAGAAAATACTTCTGACCTCTATGGGAGGTTTTAATCCCTTTCTCTTTGTAGGAACCCATACCTCCTTCTATTCCCAAATCAAGGGGATTAAGGTAGCATGTTTGGGATATGAGATTATATATGGTAGGAGAGAAAGGCCAAGCGAGGGGGGGGGGGGNTTGGGAGAGTAAGGGAAGGCAATGAAGGTGAGGAAAATTGGTTCCCGGGTCAATATTGATTTGTTTTGAAAGGGAAATGAGGGGGGTGGGATGAGGTTCCGAGAGACCAAAGAGGCTAGAAAAAAAATCGATGTATGGTCCTAGTTATGATTTAAAGAAAGTGTTCCTAAAAGATATGAAACACAACTCCAAATCAATTGAGGATTCATAAGAGGGGGATGGTGGATATGACTTGCCCAACATAGCCATAGGTCCAACTGGGGATCTTAAGGTTTCCTCGATTCTGTAGAAGCATGAGTCTCCTTTTCTTATATTGCGGTTGTAGGACATGGAGACAGGGATCAAGCCTAAGAACATGGAGGACATAAATAAAAAGTTGTATAAACTCGTGAATAAATACACAAATGAATCACAAAAATGAGCTACAACTTGCAAATTTTGATACTTGCATTACTTCAAAAAAGAAAAATAAATACACATAGTTTCCTTTAGAGAAACCTAGGATAATTCTTCAAAACAAATCTAGAGGATAACTATCTAAAACTTGTATTTAATTTTATTTTTTTTGATAGTTGATAGTTTCCTTGTCAACGACCCTCACCTTGTAAAATATCTCAAACCGAAAGGCAACTAACCATGGAACTCTAAATATGCAAAAAACATTTTCAATCCAAGTTTTATGATTAGCTCAAAATTCTAAAAGACATTGAGAAAGATGAATTAGTCCATGATACTATCATAGTTTCCTATTTTATCAAACTAAAATAAAACAAAGAGAAGGTTTTACCAAGATTTAGACTCGGGTTATTGAATATACAAGGTTTTAATAAGATTTAGACTTGGGCTATTGAATTTAAATTTTGGTTTCCTTGCTAACACCACACAAACATCAAGACATACTAGCATACCCCTTAAACGGGTGAATGAGAATGTCGTAGTAATTTGAGGGAAGTTTTCATATTAATGTTGTTAATTGGAACCATGAAGATATTGCAATTAAAACGATCTTACATCTGACTAAGCCCCATTGAACACTATACTTTGTTTTGGGTGAAAACCTTGGCCTTGGCCTTGAGAAGAAACAAGCAAAGTTGGCTAGCAAATGTACCTTTAAGATCACCCTTTAGGATTCTTAGATAAGGACACTTGTTTCCTTAAAAAGGGCATATTTACTATTGTTTTGACATATTTACTAATGATTTTGACAAAAATAAACTTTGATTATTTGATGGAAATTAATTTTGATTATTAATAATAAAAATGTTTATCATCAAGAAGTATAGGTTTTGTGTTTTGATTATATAATATAAATTAATTTTGATGATTAAAAATCAAAATGAGAATTTTTATTTTTTTTTGGTAATCCTGAACCTTTTTGACTTGGTGAGGGATTGTCTTGGCTGAGATGCCACAACCCAGGGGAATCTAAGCCGTCAAAGTCACCTGGGGATTGCACCCGTCTTGGACTGCACCAACCCTTAACATGGTTGGATTTGAGGTGTCCCTAGGGATTTCGAACTAGTGACTTTCACTTACGGAGTGCCTTAACAACGCACTCCCTCGCCAACTGCTCTAGACCTCAAGGACTGAAAATGAGAATATTATAAAATCTTATATAGAGTGTGTAATCTATTAAAAAAATTACTTCAAATTATCAAAGTGGTTTGAATAGATTCATGATAAAAACAAATTATGGAATAAGATATTATTATAAAATAATAATGAATATAAGAAAGCAATTTCATGAACATAAACATGGAGTCAAGTGAATGAAACATTCTAAATAGATGAAAAGTAACCATAGCTACACTTTGAGTTCTCAATCTTGTTCTCCTTTTAATTATGTCTGCTCAATTTTGTTCTCGTTTTAATTGTGTCTTCCATATAGAATCAAGCTACACTTTGTTGATGGGTGAAATAGTTAGAAAATGTAAATGATGAAGTATTTTAGATTATAGGATTGAAATATTGATTATAGTATCATCACTCAATGGTTGTAAACAATAAAACTTATGTATATACAATCAACTTTAACAATACTGATTAGATAGATACACATTTTCATTATTAATAATTAAAATTAATTTATGTTATATAATCAAAATACAAAGCCTATATTTCTTTATGATAAAAAAATTCATTATTAATAATTAAAATCAATTTCGATTATAACCTGTATCCCTAGCCCGTTGTCATCCTCTTTGCTCTCGGCCCTCATGCCCTCGACGGTTCCAGATCTGGAACCGCCCCCGCCCGGATTTTCTCGATGAGGTTATCGCCTTCAAGGATCTCGTGGGTTCGCTAAGCTCTCCCTCCTCCACGCTCTCTTAGTTTGTAAAGAAGCTAGACCAGATCCTAGAAATTTCAATTCCCAACATCTCAGCAAGAAGAAAGGATCTCTCCTTCGCATCCAGAGCGCTTGTAAGCCAGTTCATGGGATTATGGACCTCACCTCGACAAATAGATCTTTGGATTGAGTGGAACTGGCATCCATTGGTCCAAGGACACATGAATCACTTCTTCTGTGGTAATGGTTTCTATATCTTTTACTTTGAGCTTAAATCATATAGAGATCTCATCTTAAAAAATGGCCCCTATTTCTTTGGCCTAAGAGGGTTATATTTAAACAAATGGACATTGGATTTTGACCTGAAAAATGACATACCCTTTGTTGTTCCAGTATGGGTAAGAATCACCCATCGTCCTTTCCATTGTTGGGGCGATGAAGTCTTAAAAAGTATAGGAGATACCTTGGGAAAATTCATAGATAGGGAAGAACCCAAATCTAGCATGTATTCTTGTGCTACGATATGTGTGGAAGTAGATCTAGAAAAATGGATTTTGGAAGCTATCAAACTAAATCTAGATGATTGGGCCCACATACATAAACTAGACTATGAGCAACTCCCATTCAAATGTAATTCCTGTCATGAATATGGAAATTTTGGAAAGAACTTCCCCAGTAACAAGCAATATCCAGAAGTTGATGCAACACACCAAGAAGATGGATGGAAATATGTATGAAAGAAAGTAACTAATGGCAAAGGCTCTGGCTCTCGACCCTGGCTCTCTGGTCCCCCGCCCAACCCATAATCCTCACATCAAAACCCCCCTCTAAATTCCACTCCCCAAAAATCCTCTCCCTCTCCCTCTCCCTCCAATCTCCCTCCCTCTTCCACCCATAACCACTTTTATCTGCCCGGAGAATCCTCCTCTCTCCGCTCCATCCTTAGTTGGTTTAACAAACAAGTCAGACGAAGTCAATCCCTCCAAGGAGGGAGCGCAAGGATAAGCATAGCAGGGAAATGAAGAATCCCACTCACAAGCACTTCCTACTCAAGATAAATAAGAAGGATAAATCCCACCAGAAAAGCCAAGAAAATCAGGTTGAAGAACAAAAAAGGAAGTTAGAGAGGAAGCAACCTCAAAAGAAAAGGCACAAGGAAAGAAACAAACTATAGAAAACTCCATATACACATCAACATGAAAATCAGGAACCAAAGGATCAGACCACTTGACTTATGGAAGTCAGGCCTCCTCCACCCCCTATCAATGATTTTTCTCTCTTGGAACTACAGGGGCTTCAACAACAAGTGTAAAGTTGAAGCTCTAAAAGATCTAAAAAAAATGGCCAATTCCTCAGTTATTCTTCTCCAAGAAACCAAAATGGATACTTCATCTCTTCTAGAAGCAACAAAGAAAATTTTCAAAGTTACAGGCGAGGCAACTGTTAGCTCTCAAGGATCCTCAGGAGGCATTGTAACTCTATGGGACAAGCAAATATGGACCCTCGAGGTAACTCTAGAAACTCAAAGCTAGTTTTTAACAGTACTAAAAAACAAGGATAATAATAATAGTATCTCTATAGTAAATGTATGCATGCCCAACTCCTATAAAAACAAATTGGCTACCTAGAAATCCCTATCAGAGATCAAAAACTCCATATATTTCTCCATCTGCATAATTGGGGGAGACTTCAATACCCATCTCAACCCAGGGGAAAAAAAGGGGGGTAGTAAAATCAGAGACCCTTTCTCTAAAAATACTACCAACCTCATATCAAATTAGGATATGCAAGACATCAAACCTTCAAAAGGAAAGTACACATGCAACAATAGATGGTCTGGCCTTAGCCATATAGTAGCCTGTCTTGACCATTTTCTCATCAATAATAACCTCCTTCTCTCCCCATAAGTCATTCCCTCTCTCATCCTCTCTTTCACAGTCTCAGATCATAAACCAACCTCTCTCTCCTTATGGATTCCTCAAAACTTCAGCCCTCTCCCATTTCGTTTCAACCACCTTTGGTTGGAAAACCCATATGTCCCTCCTCTAGTCGAAAATGTGTGGATCACCCCCTTCTCTGGATCGCCGAATTATATTTGGGAAAGCAAGATAAAGAATTCAAACAATCTCTCCAAGATTGGGAAAAAAACTCATTCATTCCACCTCAACAAGAAAAGGAAGAAAAAATAGAGTGACTCAGGAAAGTTCAGCTTCAGATCAAAAAATAAATGGTTATGGAAATGTTGTTGAATCAAGAAAAATAAGCACAACAACATCTTCAGCACACCTTGCGCAGAGAAGAAGAATATTGGCGGTTGAAATCCAGAAGCCTCTGGATGAAAGTGGGCAATTCAAACACTTCCTTATTCCATAAGCAATCTCAATCACGAAGAAAAAAAAACACAGTCACCTCCATTACCTCAAATACATGGCAGCAAATCAACACCTTTGATCAAGTCAAAGAGGAGGCCTTTCACCACTTCAACAATTTATATTAGCAACCAAACAGTGAAGAAACAAGTGCAGATGTTATTGACATGCTTGCCAATATTCCAAATTTAGTTTCAAAGCATGAAAACAATCAATTAGTCAAGGACATATTAGAAGAAGAAATAGCCAAAGCAGTTTGGAGCTTGAATCCTGACAAAGCCCCTAGACCTGATGACTTTCCAATTATATTTTTCTGATCCTTATGGGACATTATCAAACAAGATCTAAAGAAAATGATAAACTACACCCTTCACAAACAAACAATCGGAGGAGCAACAAATTCTACCTTTCTAGCTCTAATCCCCAAAGAGTCTAGCCCATCCAATTTCTCTCGTTTCTGTCCCATTTCCCTTTGTAACTCTTCATACAAAATCCTCACCAAGATCATTTCAATTCGGCTCAATCCCCTGCTATCAAAGTTAATTTCAGAAAACCGGGGTGGTTTTTTTAAGGACAAACAGATAACAGACAATATTGTGCTAGTTCATGAAGCTATTCATTCTAGCAAGAATTCTAAAGCTCCAGGTATGGTTGTTAAACTCGACATGGCTAATTATTTTGATCGATTCAAGCACACTTTCCTTTTCTCGGTCCTCAAAGTGTATGGTTTCTCTAAAAATTTCATTAATTGGATCAGAGCCTACATCAAGGCGCCTTGAATCTCCCCTCTCCTCAACGTGCGACCCTCACAATTCTTCAAATCCAGTAGAGGCCTTTTCCAAGGATGTCCCCTTTCCCCTTTTCTCTATATCCTCCTAGTAGACTCCCTCAGTTGTAAAATGGAAGAAGAACGAAGAAAGGGCAGACTCTCTGGGCTACTCATAGCGAGAGGGGTCAAGGAAATAAATCACTCACAATTTGCAGACGATACTCTCCTCTTGGGATCAACTTCTATCTGTATCGCCATACGCTTTCAAAAAGTACTTAGTTCTTTCCTAGCAGCCTCAGGTGGTAAACTGGATAATTCTAAATGTAGGATATATGGGTGGCATGTTCCAGGGCACTTAAAAGAGCAAATTGCCAGAATTTTTGGCTTCCCCATCATCACAACCTAGAACTACTTCAAATATTTGGGAATGCCAATTTTTATTAGCACATATGGTTCTTTAGCTTGGCAAGAAGTCAATGGGAAAATTCTAGCAAGAATACAAAACTAGGGAGGTCATTGGCTTAATCCTGTAGGGAAATCAGTTCTTATCAAATCAGTCCTCTCCTCCCTTTCCATTTTCCAATGTTCAGGTTTGTTAGCCCCCAAAGGTATTATGGATAAAATCTCTAGAACGCTTCAAAGCTTCCTTTGGGCTCGCAGGAAAATGAACAAAAAAAAGTTTCATATTCTGAACTGGAAGCAAGTCTGCCAACCCCTTAGTAAAGGAGGGCTCACCATCAGGAACCCAACACTAATGAACACCTCTCTAGGAGCAAACATCACCTGGCGTTTAATCACAGGTAACACAGATTAGTGGAAAGCAACACTTCTATCCAAATATTTCATCTCCTCTAGGTCACGTTGTTTCGACAGTCCCATCCCTTCCCTCCCCAGTTCTCTGATTTAACGCCTTCTAAAAAATGTCTCCCCTCTGATCAAAACCAAACTCTCCTGGGCCCCAGGGAACGGAGAGAAAATTAACGTTTGGAAAGATCGCATCCTAAACCGTGAACCCCTAAATAACCTCATGACTCTCAAGCCTCTCAAAGACTGGTGCTCCTCAAATGGTCTCTCCCTCCTCAAGGACTTCTGCCAGTGGAATTCAGATGGGGACTGGATCAATTGGAAGTTGCCCAATTCTCCTGAACATATTAGTTATCTTTTCCCCACCCTCTTCAATAACCTTCCTGGATGCGCTCCTTCTAGCTGGACCTCACCCGATTCCCGAAGTTGGGGTGGAAAAACCTTTTCTATCAAAGACGGTTACACCCTTTTTCTTTCCGAAACATAAGGTCCCCCTTCTTCCAAGATCTGGAAAGAGCTCTAGTCAAGGCCCTCGCTACCCAAAGTAAACACCTTTTGTTGGATTTTAGTCCATGGTAAAATTCTAACAATAGAAAACCTCCTAAAACGTGGAATTCAAGGTCCCTCTCGCTGCTCCTTCTGCTTCTCAACCTCCGAATCTATCCCCCATCTCTTTCTCGAATGTCATTTCTCTTCCCAAATCTGGAACCTCATCTACCTCCCGCTCTCTCATCCCCCTCCTCTCCCCAAGTATTGGAAAGATCTTTTCATCTCTTGGAAACAAAGATATGTTGGCAGCTTCAAAAACAAGAAATTGTTTACTTTTCTCTGGAGGCAAATCCCCAAATTCGTCTACTGGGAACTCTGTCCTGCTCGCAATCAAGCCATTTTTCGCGAGAAGCTTCCCCCAGTGCATAGCATCTTCGTTAAAATATGTGGACTAGTTGCAGAAGTTTTCAAGTTCATAGAAATTGGATATGATCTGCCAGGCACCTTGGAACAAAGTGAAGAAGATTGGGTTTATTACATTCGGGGACCCCCAACCACTCCTCTCTTTTCTCCAAGGCAAAAAAACAAAGGGAAATATTGGCAGCTTCGTCTCATAAACATCAATTTTTCCCAATGGAAAAGGAAGAAACACACTTCCCTTATTTTCTTTGATGGACCTACAATAGGTAACCCAGGGGTGGCAGGTGTGGGGGGAGTCATCTATGATTCCAACGGACAAAAGGTAATGGACTTTTCACGGGGTTTAGGGAAAAATACCAACAACAGAGAAAAAACTCTAGCAATGTACATGGGATTAAAAATAGCTCATGAGCGAAGCATCCGATCTCTAGTGGTACTAGGGGACTTCGAAATAATCATAAAGGATCTTCTAGGTCTCTCAACCTCCTCAGCTCATTCTTCCAGTGGCCTTTGTTTGCGAATAAACACCCTAAAAAGTCACTTCATCAATCTACATTTTTTTCGTATCCTTCGCACCCAAAACACTGAAGCAGATCGCCTAGATAAAGTTGTGATATCCTTAGAACAGAGCCACCTCGTCAGCAATCAAACCTCCTCTTATGATTGGCTACCTTAACCTTGCCAGTGCGACCTGTTTCCCACTCACAACTAAGGAATTTTTCCCCCTACCCTCTCTTTCTCCCCTAACC
>ML789439.1:471834-487459 GCA_009831015.1 Picea engelmannii
TTTTCCCTGTGTCCTCCATCCAATTGTTTGTACTCATCTTTAAACCTGCAAATTCTCACTTGTCATCCCTAACGACCAACCGCATGCTTATGGCATCACCTCTAGTTTTTCATCCTACGCGAAGTCTCTTCTTCTTGTGGGTTCTTCTGCCATCCTTCGCCTCCAAGGGAACTTCGCTTCAGCACTCATGGTTGCTCTGGTTTTTACCCAACGTCTTCACTTGACTCTTCAGGGCGCTCAACTTTCATTTCAGTTGGTATTTTCTCCCAACTCTTTCTATTTTCATCTATCGTGTCTTCAACATCTACTTGACCTGTATGTTCAACGTCTACTTGATATTTTTGCACCTGAGCCTCTGCACCAACATGTGGTGAAGTTCAAGAGTACCCTGCTCTTGCCTGAATTGTACTTTGGAGGAGCTACAAGAATAGCTCTATGCGCTCCACTAAGACGTTAGAAGGGCAGAGGAACGTACAAATATTTCTCGTCACTGTGAACTCCAACAAGAGAACCAAGGGATTCGTGAGGAATTGGAAAGCCTACAAGCACAATTGCATCTGCATGAAACATGCCATAATCAAGAATTGACAATAACCTTAAGGGGAATTAACAAAAATACAAGACAACTCGAGGTTCTCACCCAACAATTGGCAAACCCGCAACAACCAGAGAATATTGTTGGCTCTGGTGAGTCTTGACTTCCATCCACCTTTCATTCAACAACTAGCAATGACCATCACTCGGCCCCCTCAGCACCAGGACATGCAGACCTTCGTCATGTAGAGGCGAATCCAACAACGCAACAAGAGGAACAACAGGAAGACCCAGAGTTTTCTCCAAATCATTAGTCATGTTTCAAATGAATTGTAAAATTTTGTTGATTTTGAACTTGTATGTCGCCATTTTTACATAGTAGAACTGTAGTTCTTATGGACTGGTTGATACAATTTATATAGATCTCCATAGACAGTTAAACTCTTATGGAAGCAACAGAGGTTCTATCACCCTACCATATGTAATTTTTGGATTTTTGTTGTCCTTTTTGTAATATACAAGCTTCCAACCGTTTCTGTTAAAAAATAATAATTAAAATCAATTTCTATCAAATAATCAAAATTTATTTTTTCAAAACTAAAATAAAGATGTAAGCAAGTTTAGTTTAACTTTGAGTAATGACAAAATGTATTATACTAAACAAAATGCATTGTCAAAAATTGTGCACTACTCAAATGTTTGTTAATTATTGGTTTTAAAAGAATGCAAGTTTTCAAAAAAATACAACATTTTTTAATATATATATATATATATATATATATATATATATATATTTTGTATAATTTTTTATTTTTTTTCAAAATCTTTTATAATGAAGCAAAAGTAATTTGTTTAATTTGT
Source organism: Picea engelmannii (assembly GCA_009831015.1). Taxonomy (NCBI): domain Eukaryota; kingdom Viridiplantae; phylum Streptophyta; class Pinopsida; order Pinales; family Pinaceae; genus Picea; species Picea engelmannii. The sequence goes on from ML789439.1 coordinate 473,230, forward strand.
TTTCAAATCCTCTATAATGAAACAAGTGTTCTTATTTAAAAATCTTAAAGGATAACTTTGAAGGCTATTTTTTCGTTTATTCATGAACACCTTCCAACATACTAGATTTACTTGTTTAAGGAAAGAATATTCATCAACACCTTCCAACATACTAGATTTACTACCTTCCAACATACTAGATTTACTTCTTAAAGAAAATAATATTCATCAACACCTTCCAACATAAAATAATATTCATCAACACCTTCCAACATAAAATAATATTCATCAACACCTTCCAACATATTAGATTTAATTTAATTTAATTTAAATTAAATACTTTAAGGAAAGAAATCACTTTGTAGGCGATGCCACTCCTTCGGAGAGGAGAACGTGGGACGACAAATGATGCTGAAATCATACTTCATCCCGCATCGAAATACAAAGCTGCAAGATAAATTAAAAAAACTGCAAAGTAGGTTCCACCGAGATTTGAACTCGGGTTACTGGATTCAGAGTCCAATGTCCTCACCACTAGACCATGGAACCATGTGAAAAGTAATAAATTAGAAAACATATATATTCCTTATGGTACTGTATACGATTCCCCATACCATAAATGAAAGTTCTTGAAAAGTTCTAAGATTCGGAAGTAGGTTCTCGAGAAAATATAGAGAATTAGAAGTTATTTTATAATTAGAAAATTGCGACGAAAGAGTAAAACTTGGTTATAATTAGTTTGATTATGTTGTATGATATGATTTTTAAAAAGAAAATTATTTTATTGTTAGAAAATTATGATGAGAAAACAAAATTTAAAGTTGAAGGTTTTCAAAGTTATTATTCATTTTCATTTTTAATGTTTTTTGAATTTAAAAAAAAATTAATATGATTTTTAAAAATAAGTTTTGAAAATATTAAAAGATATTAGAGTAATAAGGTTGTATAAAAAATTAATATATATTTTAATATGGATAAGTTTAATGTAATTAGAAAGTTTATATTTTATATTGGTAATAATTATAAAAATATAAAAAAAATTGTTATCTTTATAAGAAGGTTAATGAGTTAGAGGAAAAAAGAAAATTAAGGTATTATAAAGATATAATCAACCATAATTTAGAAGATCAAAATTATCTATTTGTTTTGATAAGTGTAAAGAAAAAAAAAAAACATTGTTAAGATAAGAACAAATTCTTACAAGCTCCATAGTGAAATTGGGCTTTTGTCAATTCCTAGAACCACATGGGATGAAAGAGTGTGTCACCTTTGTGACATTAAGAAGGTTGAAGATGAAAAACACTTTCTCTTAGATTGTCCATCATATACCCATATTAGATCTCATTTTCAAAATATTTGTCACTACCAACCTTCCTAACCTTTTAACTCAACAAAACTATGGTGATATTGGAAAGTTTATCTTAATGCTTTTCGAACACAGAAACAAAATTCTAAAAAATCAAAGTAATCACTTAAACCCTTTTAAGATCAGATAAACCAATTTAATCTCAATGAAAATTAATCATCATCATCATCAATTTAATATGGTTATAAAATTAAAATTAAATATTTTTTAAGAATAAAAATAAAATATAAAAACAAATATAAATCTTTTATAATAAATAATTTTAAGTAAAGATAATATATTCTACCTTACCCTTCTTTTAATGGTAATCTTGTATAGGTAAAGAATATCATTGATCACACTTTGATACATGATTACATACTTATTATGTAAGTATAAATAATTATAATTTATTAACGTGATATATGATTAAAATTTTATCCATAAATCAATATATCAGATAGTTAACATGAAAAACCTTTTATCAGAACTTGAAATTTAAAGGAAAACTTAAAATAAGTAAATTAAATATGTTATTTTCGTATTATAGGAATGAGATTATAATAAATTAAATATGTTATTTTCATATTATAATAATGAGATTATAATATTAAAAGATTAAAAAAAAAAACAATTTATTTAAAAATCATTAAATATCAATTTAGAATATTAAAATTATATTTATATATTTCCAAACTAAATAAACACTTTTTTTTAATTTTTAATCTTTATAATGTATTAATTTATAAAAATTGAATTGAATAGTTTTATATAAATATAATATAATTAACACCCGGATGTGGTGATAGAGCCCGACACCTAGCGCGTAGAGGCAGCAAGTGGAGGCCAACGGAGCACGGAGCCATGTGCTTGGCTCGTGCCCACTGCAGCCACCACCCCCGAGCATTAATTTGAATTTAACGTCAATGGGAGGGGCATTAAACCGAGCTCCCTCGACCACCTTAACGTAGAGTGCAATGTCGCGTCCCATTTGCGTTATCGCTCGTCCGTCTGATTCTGGTTCTGTGGTTATGTTCATGGTCCTTCGGCCTTCCTCCACCCTCAACCTTGGCTCTGCAGACTTCCTGCAGGCGTCGGGCCTCACCTTGCCACGACAAAGAATGCGCCCTCGCAGGGGCTCTCCATGGCACCCTAGACGGCCCCGCACTTCCTCTTCGCCCTCTGGTTCATCCACCCACGCCTTTGACTGTCTAGCTGTCTTTGACACCACCTTGACCCCTTCATGGCGACATCCCTCCCTCAAGCATTCCTCTCCTCCCCCTGCGCCTGGTGGGGCCTCAGCGAATTCACCCCACGGAAGGACCGGCCATGGTCGACACCGCAACACAATGAAGACGCCCTCCCCCCATTTACCGCGCGAAAGCTCCACCATTCTACATGATTTAGTCTTTGAGCTCCGGGAAGGAGTGGACGACCTTCAGTTCCACGTTCAACAGATGGAGGGAAGGCTGTCAGTCCTTCTTCAGCTTCTCGCCAATCCCCCTGAAGCCTCCCATGAGGATTCCAGTGACGCATCTCTCACTGCAAGCGATCACGCAAGCAGTCATCAGCAGGACGCTACAGAGGAGAGCCCGCAGTCTGATGGGAAGGCATTCAAGCCAGCGCTCATGGATACTCTCAAGCGGGAGCAGACCCTGGATAGCAAAAAAGATACTGTCAAAGGTGTCGTTCAGGGGGTAGTAGCGGAGGTGATAGGCACCAGTCTGCAGACACACACCTCGACGACAAGTGTCAGGATGGCAGCTTACGAGGACAAGGGTACCGACGCCATGGACATGCAGTGGACGACTAGTGGGACACCTGTCATCGAGGAGCCCTAGCCAGGCCTCTTGCCAGAGTATGTGCCAGATCATACAAAACTTGTTCCATACTTTAGCTCTAGTGGCTCTCATGGTAGTTAAATTGTCTGGTTTTTTTAGGACTGTTAGAAATTTTGCTACTTGAATTATATGGTTGGCTGACCTGGTTTCTCCTTTTGGAGCAGTTCAATAATTACAACCGATTGACTCAGTTTATGTACTCTTGATTTTGGCACCAAAAAGGTCTTTTATATATAAAATACTTACTTACAAAAAAAAATATAATATAATTAAAAAATATTAATTTTACTCTAACAAAACAAAAAACATCTTTACTTTATCATCATCATCAAACTTTTAATATATTTTATGTTTTCCATCAAAATTATTATTAATATTAATATTGTGAATTTATAACAATATTTCAGTTATTTTTTTATTTTCATTATATCTAATTTTTTTGTTTTATATTATTATCATATTATATTTTTCACTCGAATGGGGTGACATATAGTTCTCGTAGCCAAGACAAGATGGCAGGTGGTGAACATGAGGGGTGTTAAATTGTGACATGGGAGGTCTTGTTTGATGATTCTCCCTTTGCCATCTCCTGGGTTCATTTGTTCCAAACCGTCCCTCTTGCTTCGATCGTGAATTTGAGCTCTACCAATCATGGTATGCAAAGGACATCGCAAGTTGAGAGGAAGTACAATTCGTAGGCTCCTCTACCAGTGGATCATTATGAGCCATTGAATGGAAATTGATGGTGTGAACGAATTCGGCCAAATGGATATCATGTCTATGCATGGGAGGAGGCTTCAAAATTTGGGTGAGTGTTCTAGGTCTATTCTGAGTTCTGTGAGTGTTATCGTTCTTCACTTTACTTTGAATTCGAGAGGTTTACAACAATGGAAGTTTGTGGTTTGGTGTGCTAGCAGTTGGGGGGTCGAGAGTTGAAGATTCGGGGCCTCATGGAGTCTAGGGAAAGAAAGGGGGGAAAGGAGGTTGAGCATAAAACCAAAGCCGCCCTTACGACCGAGGAAGCAGTTGAGCATTATCATTCTGAAGTTTAGCAAAAAGTAAGGGATTATATGGCCATTCTGGAAAAGGTGCGGTCTGTTTGAGATCACACCGAGGATAAAGATGTTGATAGGAAAGTGAGGAGGGTCATCCCCGACCTAAGGTGCAACTAGGAACATAGATTCAAAATTACACATAATTGTGGAGCTTTATTGGCATGTGAATACTTTGATGGCACAAAATATGAAGCCGCAAGAGGGCACATTCAAAAAGCTCACTCAACGAATGGATGTGTTGGAACGCCGAAATAATCTTCTCATTACAATGACATCCTAGTTGGTGAAAAACACGGCGATGTCTTTCAGATTGTTGGTGACAAGGGATCTTCGTTGTCTTCCCAACCACCTTCTCCTCTACCCCAACAAGATTTGGCCCAACCCTTGGGGGCACCCTAAGTTCATGCATAGGTATGTTAGATTTTCTAGTTATTTTTTGCAGTCATGGTCTTTAAGTATCAAACTTGCAAAATGATACATACTTTCATAAACATATTATTCTTTCATTTTTTGACAGCTAACTAGGTTAGCAAGCTTATTTGCATTAGGTGAACATGTGGTTTATCTCCTAACCATACTATTATCTCTATATATTTTGTTTATATATAAATAGTAATTTAGAACTCTACTTACAAAAAAATAATTATCATATTATATTATATTATAATTATAATTATAAAAATATTATATTATCTATAATTTCTAATGATTAATGTTTTTATTTTAATATTTTATTTTATTTGTAATATTATATAATATTATTATATAATTGGTTAATATCATTTTGTTTTTACTTTTATCATTATCATATTATATTATTTTTATTATCATTATAATATTGTATTATTTTTATAAATATAAATATTGAATCAACATTTTGGAAATAAGAAATATAAATTTTAATAACATATATTGAATTTGAATTATTATAATTATTATAATAATAATACCACATTTTTAATAAAAAAATTAGTTTTAAAATGAATAAAAATGTTTTTTTACTATCTTTCTTAAAATAAACATAAACAACCAACATTCCCCATGCACTACTAATATTGATATACTAAATGTCTATACAATTGACATATGATAATCCTTATGAATATTCACCATGCACAACTAATATTAATATTGATGTACTAATCAATATACTTCGAAAAACCTCACTCTATTATTTCTGTCTATTTTATTTTTAAATCAAATTTCACATTTATAATATTGTTTTGAAAGCTAATTTATTTAAACACATCATGCACATAGAAGCTCCTCTTACTTATCTCTAGTAATAATAGAAGGTAAAGAGGAAGTAGAGTATAAAAATACAAAGAAAAAAACTTGTGTGTATATACCACTTGGGTACGAAGATGAAATGCTCTCAAAAGATGAGCTATATAATAAGCTTGGGTATGAAGATGAAATGTCTTCAAAAGATGAGTTATATCTAAACCTGAAAGACAATAGGTAGATATCAATACATAAAAAAAAAAAAAACAAATAAATAAAACAAACAAAAAGACCTTAAAATTCATTATTCGTAAAATTAGTGGAAGCCTTAAAAGATGGAAGGTACATATTCATAATAATGAGGCTAATATATAAAGAAGCCACAACCATGTTACCAAAACAAATTCTAATGATAAAAAAACATTATAAACATTTGGGAATCTAATATTATTTTAATAATTATAAAAATAATGTTCATTTAAAATTAAATTTAGTAAGTTAGAGATATTTCTATTAAAAAAAAGTATGGAATCTTTTTTTGGCTTTCGAGGTTGGAAATCACGCCACAAAGAATAAAAAAATAGTATTCTTGTTTTCTCTGTCATATCAATATTGTAACTAGTTATCATAATTATGTCATTTGTTCCCAATGGAATGTAAACCAACAATAAAAACTGAAAATCCATCAACAATACATGGCTTAAAAAATAAAATGTCAATAACCTAAAGTTAAAAAAGACAATAAACAAAGCTGACTTAGTTTGGGAGGTTTGGTATAGAAGATGGTTAGGAATCTAATCATGTGTGTTGACTTCAAAAAAAACCCATCTAGGTAGTAATTGTCTAAGTTGTTGAGCTCTCAGAATTCTTTACAGAGCTTATCTAGAATACCTTTGTTTCAAGGTAACTCAATATCTTATGTATGCATTCTCACTCCATTGGATAGACGATCTACTAGACCATTAACCTTCTGATGAACATGGGAGGGGATGATATTAGGGATGAGACCCACTAGCTCTGAAATATGCTAATATTTTGCAGAAATGTGTGAATTGTTGGATACCGAATTAGGATTTGCTCCACACTGAATTTACCTTGGCGCTTGAATAATGATTGAGGATCCTCCCTCCATTATAATACTGTTGAAGCAATATCAATGTGCTAGTTTCAGGCCTTTCACCAAACCATAGAGCTCCATTGTATTGGTTGTGTTTTGGCCCAAATGTGATGCAAAGATGAGTAGAATATTACTAGAATCATTTATGAAGACCCCTCCTGCCCCAAGTGAGCTAGGATTACCTTTGGAAGCTCCATCGAAGTTGATTTTGAAAACATTCTCTAGTGGCCTCGACCATATTGCTAGAGAAACATGTTTGATCCCATGCTTGGGTAAAACAGAGGTGAGTGGATTCTTCTTTAACTGCCAGTTGGAAAAGATGGTTTTTTCATTTCCCTATGGTTGATCGCCCCCCTTTGACCATGGGAAGGAGGCGGTTGATTCCAAATGTTTTCTTGAATACTGAGCCAAATGTATTCTCTTTTCCGATTGATCTATTTGAAAATCCTACAATTGTGTTCCTTCCACACCACCCAAAGAAAACCATGGGAACACATTCCAGGATCAATTAAGCACTAGACTCTCATACGATCGGGATCTCTAGTTATCCAAAGTTTGAATAATGATGTCCCTCAATCGATTAGAATCTCTGAAGAGAGAAGTTGTCTCTTCCCATGGAGAATTAATTTCTGGACAACCATTGAATAAGTGTTCAGTTGTTTCTCCACTAGCTCTACACATATAACATATTGAAGGTCCTTCAAACCATCTCTTAATAATTTTGTCCCAAGTGAGTGTTTTTTTCTTTATCAGGAACCAGAGAAAAGATGAATAATGAGATCTTTATCTAAAGTTATACATTTCAAATCTTTTTCCAGTGGTTGCTTTATGTAGCATATTTTGTTTGGATTTAATGTTATAGAATTGTCTGACATTAAATTTCCCACTTCCCTTAGAATCCCATCTAAGAATATATTTTCCTATATCTATAGATATCCATTTTTCTTTGAGGGGGTTATCTAGAATTCACCTTTCTTTTCTAGATACTCCCTTAGAACACCCTTTTCCAAATACCCATGTATGAAAAGCCTTCTGTTGATTTTCATTAGTGTTCAACTAGTACCAGTTGACATGTTTCCATCCTTGGTCAGTAAGAGGTGACTAGGCCTCTTGGAGCTCTAGTTTCTCTCCCAATTTGGCCTCCTATTGCCAGGAATCATCCCAAAAGAGAGTAGATGTGCTAGTATTGATTCCCCCAAAATAGTGGTTTTGGATCATATATATATATATATATATATAGTTCCATGTGAGTGAACCAGGGAAACAACCATCCATTATAATTAGGACAGTCTCATCAATCTTCTATGCATACTTTATTTTCTATATTTTCCAGCAAATGTCTACCTTTCCATTTACCCACCTCCATTAAGTTTTAGCAACAAGATCTTTTCTCATATTTAAGGGGTCTTTTATTCCCAAACATCCTTCCCATTTGGGAAGGCATATGGTATCCCATGCTACTAGATCCTATTTTCATTCCCTAGAGCCCCCCCCCAGAGGAAGGATCTTTGGAGGGCTCAAATGGATTTAAGAATCTTAGTGGGAGTAGCCAAAATAGAGAAGATTTGAAGAGCCGTTGACTAGAGCACACATTTGATTAAAGTAATCTTGCTAGGGAAGGTTTAAAATCTAAAACTCTGGGAGTTAAGATTGCTTTCCAATTTAGAAAGCAAGTCCTCCTATGGAGTGTTTCTTAGGTTTTTTTCAAGAAGGGAAGCGCCCAAATATTTAGAGGGAAGGGAGTCTTTTTGGAAGCCTGGGATTTTGAGGATGTTGGATTGAACTCTCAAGGGAGTGTTAAATAATAAGATCAAATATTTATTGTGATTTATCTTTGTGCAAGAAGCTAGCATAAAGGTTTCCAGAATAAGTTTAAGGTCTCGAGCTTCATGTGATGAAGCTACTCCTAATAAAATGGAATTATCAAAAAATTAAAAATGAGAGAGGAGGTCAACATTGGGATTCATATCAATACCTTTAATGAGGCCCTCTAACAAAGTCAAATTGAAACTACAACCTAGACCTTTAGTTGCATGAATAAAGAAAAAGGGGGAAAGAGGATCACCTTGTCAAATACCTCTCAAGGGGTTGAAAGTATCTGATGGAGATCCATTAACCATAATTGAAAAAAAGGTAGAGAAAATTAAATTTCAAACTCAAAGGATCCATTCTTGACAAAATCCAAAGGCTCTCAAAGCCTACTGGAGAAAATTCTAACTTAGTCGATCATAAGCTTTAGACATGTCTAGCTTGATCATCATACCTAGAGATTTGTTGGATCTCAAAGAGTGGATGGCCTCATGGGCTGCAATTATTCCATCCAAGATTTGTTTTCCTTCCGCATATCCACCCTATTCTTGAGAGATAATTTTCATCATGATGGGATTTAGATGATTAGCTATGATTTTGGTTATAATCTTGTCAATAACATTGCATAGGGATATATGGAAGCATGAAACTAGATATATATGAAATATATATTTAATATTTATAATTTTGTTATTCATTGTCTTTTTCAATGTACACCAACGTGTATTAAATACACGTAAATGTGTAGAGTCACGTATTTTTGTCTAAAAAGACATGACTTTACATTAAAAGTATAATTATTACATTAATTATTTAATTATTAATTAATGACATTGTAATATACATACAGTATATTACAAGTCATCCCTCCCTAAAAAATCTTCGTCCTCGAAGCATAGGCAAGGATGAATGCTTGGATCTAATGTGTTAGTCGTAGCTAGATTTATCTCTTCTAGAAAAAGAAATCTCCTTATGAACCCGAGGAGGAGATCTCATAGGATTACGAACCCATCTCCAAAGTTCACATTCTCGTTGACATTCATGTTCCCTTTCCCTTTCACGTGCTGTTAAAATTGAAATATTTAACCATTTCCTTTGTAATTATTCTCCTCATGGAGACCATTATTCCTTGAAGTGTATTTTATTTTTCCATCAACTAGCTTCAATGATAGTGGGTTACTCTGGAGGTTTGTACCCTCACCTCCACATGACCAGTCGTCAACATTTTCTTTAGGCTCTTGTATATATGACTTTTCAAATGATGATGCCCCAATTTTATCATTTGTCAAAATTCTATTATCAATAATAGTATGGCCATTTCCATCATGTTTTTTGTTGGTTTTCTTGCAACAGAGATAGGAGATTGATCAATCTGCCGAATAAAAGTTTCCCTTGGGTTTTCTCTTGGGGTGAACGTGTTTTATCTTAGAGTGAACATGGAATTTCTCTTTGGAGTGCTAGGTGCTTCTTCACTATCACTGAAAAATGATACCTTGGGACTATACTTCTTGTGATTGTATGTACATGAATGTATGTAGATCCTTGACTTTTGAGTGACATGCCTTGGAGTCAACAATGATGTTGTACTTACTTGAATAGGTTTTTCATTAACATGCAAAGTAGTTATTCCATATTGAATGGAATGAGATCCACCGCTTCGACCCATAGATATCTTAGGAAGCATACTCGATACACCAATTTTCTTTCAAGGGGGATGACCTCCTCCCACCGCGATTTAAGGACAATATCTAAAGAGTCTACTATTTTTTCACCACATTTGGGTACCTTGCTTCTTCCAAGAATATCCAGAAGACCAGGGCTTCCTTTGCAATATCCGACTCTATGCTTAAATTTAGAACTAAACTTAGATAAATGTGGTGGTCCATGTTATAAAATGATTTGATTTGCGTGCCAAAAATACATGCCATGATAAACATTGAAGAGTGAGGGTAGCAACGTAGGTTGTGTAATAAAAACAGGATTGCGGAGCAATAAAATAAAACAAATGTGGAAATAAAACACAAAATATACACAATACAATAGAGACACAGATATACGTGGTTCACCCAGTGTGGGCTATGTCCAACATAGAAATTTCTAGGTCCTTCATTTATTATTATCCAGGAAATGAAGGGATACAACCTACAACGCACTCGTTGTAACTTCCTCTTCTTTCTCTCACAGTCTCCTCACTCAGAATACAATATTCACAATGATTCATAGCTGCAATACATTTCCCTCATAAAATAGGGTTTCCTTCTATGGAAAAAAACCCTAACATAACTTCTACCGTTAGATCTGCGACCTTATAATGAACGGTCCATATTTACAATGAAATTACAATACACATTTACAAGGAAAATTTTCCTTCAGGGGCTTGCTTTCCCCCAAACCCCACAGAGGGGGTAGTCCCCATCTGCACTCCCCCACGTGGAAGAGTGTACATTCTTCTGGGGTGTAAAATCTTCATGGGGTATAAACACGGCTAAAAACAAAGACCTCTGAATCAGGAAGATAATCAGGCTCCACAACCAACAATATGCCACTTGGAGACTGATCTCAACAACTCCATCATTGTTGTATATGCTTGACTATGATCCTTCTTGGACATGGAAAATTTCTCATCTTCACCTTCATGCTTGAAGACCAACTGAAACTGAGCAAGAATTCAATTTCTCCCTGGTTACTCCCTTTGTTAACATGTCTGTAGGATTCTGGCTAGTGTGTATCTTTTCCAACTTCAAATGTCCATCTTCCAAGATGGATCGTATGAAATGGTACTTGAGTTGTATATGCTTAGTCTTCGAATGGAAGGATGATTTCTTTGCAAGATGAATGGTACTCTCACTATCACAGTACAACCTGCTACTCTCTTGCTTCTTTCCCAATTCCTCCATAAACCTCTGTAACCAAATCATCTCTTTACTAGCCTCTGTAGAAACAACATACTATGCTTATGTTGTTGAAAGTGAAACAACTTTTTGTAGTTTCAAAATCCAACTTATTTTTGTTCCACCTATGGTAAAATCATACCTTATGGTGCTCCTCCTGCTATCTTTATCACCTGCCATATCTGAATCAACATATCCCTGTAGAACAGTGTTTGAACCTCCAAAACATAATGCATGAGTATAAGTACCTCTCAAATAACTGACAATCCACTTTAGTACCTCCCAATGTTCTTTACTTGGATTGTTCATATACCTGCTCACAATTCCCATTGCATGTGAAATATCTGGTCTTGTGCAAATCATCGCATACATCAAACTGCCAACTTCTGCTGAATAAGGGACCTTGAACATGTATTATTTCTCCTCCTGTGTCTTGGGACAAATTTCCTTAGTTAATTTGAAATGGTTGACCAAAGGTGTACTAACTGGTTTTGCATTTTGTATTCTAAACCTCTCCAACACATTCTCTATGTACTCACCTTGAGACAATGTCAATTTGCGATTTTTCCTATCTCTTGTTATTCACCAAGGATTTTATTTGAAGCACCCAAATCCTTCATCACAAATGAATTAGCTAATTTCTTCATGAGCACATTTATATCCTACATATTAGACCCTGCAACAAGCATGCCATCTACATACAATAGCAAGATAATATAGCTTCCATTTTCTAGCCTTTTAAAATAAACACAGTGATTAGAATGACATCTACTATAACCCTGTTATGTCACAAACCTGTCAAACTTCAAATATCATTTCCTTGGAGCTTGCTTTAGGCCATACAAGATCTTATTCAACCTGCATACCAAATTATCCTTCTCTTTGACCTCATACCCCTGTGGTTGCTACATATAAATCTCTTCCTCCAAATCCTCATGGAGAAAAGTTGTTTTTACATCTAACTATTCAATATGAAAATATTCTACTACCACAAGACTTAAAATAGTCCTAATTGAAGTCATTTTAACAATAGGAGATAATATTTCATCAAAATATATACCTTTCTTTTGTGCAAACCCCTTTACAACAAGTCTAGCCTTGTACCGTTTTTTGCCTCCATCTTCTTCCTTCAACTTGTAAACCCATTTATTTTGTAATGCTCATTTTCCTACAGGCAACTGAACCAAATCCCAAGTCTGGTTATTTACCAAGGAACCCATTTCCTCTTTCATTCCTTGCTCCCGCTTATTTTTGGTGTCTACCTACATTGCCTTTTCATAACATTCTGGTTCACCAAAATCACTCAACAATAAATAATACAATGAAGGAGAGTATTGTTCAGGGGCTCTACTTAACCTGGTAGATCTTCTAACAACACTTGCAGGAGTTTGAGTTACCCATTGATCCTGTTTTTGTACGTTTTGATTTTCTAGTGCCTTTGGAACTTATTTTTCAGTGATCTCATCAAGCACTGTGTATTCTGGTTTTTCTTATTCCTGTTTCTTTCCCTATAACTGATCTTAGTACACGACCTTCTCATTGAATATGACATCTATACTCCTAATGATTTTGTTATTTTCATAATCCCATAAGTAATAACCAAAATCATTAACATTGTATCCAATAAAGGTACACTTCTTGGATTTTTCCTCAAGCTTTGTTCTATTTTATTTATCAATATGGACAAATGATTCACAACCGAAAGACTTAAAAAAATAATAGTTTACCATTTTACCTGTCCATACCTCCTCTAGAATTCTACCATCCAAAGAGCTTGAAGGTGCTATGTTTATTAAGTAAACAACGATATCTACAACATCTACCTAGAACTGCAAGGGAAAACCAACATGCAATCTCATACTCCTTCCACGCTCCATGATTGTTGTGTTCATCCTTTCTGACACACCATTTTCTTGGGGCGTTCTTGGAACTGTCTTCTCTCTACGAATATCATGGTATGGAAATTAATCATCAAACTCCTTGCTGCAATATTCACTGTCTGATCTAAGACACTTCAACCTTTTTCCTACCTCATTCTCAACCAAAGCTTATCATTTCTTGAAAGTATCAAAAATATCAAATTTGTGTCGAATGCAATAAACCCAAGTTTTTCTAGTTGCATCATCAATAAAAGTAACATAATAATAAGAGCCACCAAGAGATGATAGTTGAGCTGGTCCCCATACATATGTATGCACAAGCTCTAACCTTTCACTCTTCTTTTCTTTTCTGACTCTGAGAAATATGACTCTCTTTTGTTTTCCATAAACACAATGCTCACAGAAATACAAATTAATTTGCTTAAGATCTGGCAACAAATTTATTTTCTGAAGTATCTACATCCCCTTCTCACTCATGTGTCCAAGTCTATAATGCCACAATGTTGTATCCACTCTTGTAGAAGCTAAAGAGATAGAAGATTCAATATTACCAGTACATAAATACAATGCACCTGTTGAAACAGAGCTTAAATTTTTACTTTAAGAACAAAATTTTGGTATTCTAGAGTCTTTGCATTATTAAAATCTTTATAAAACAAAAAAAATTCACACCTAATAAATTTGAAATACACTTGAGATTTTTTCTTGGAAAGAGAATGGTTGAGAACTTAATTAATATATGCTCCAAATACTTTCTCGAAAAATATTCTAAAATGAACCAAAATAATAGAACCTAAGATTTTCTAAAACATATCGGGATATCGGAGTTCGCTATTTGATAATAACAAATTTCAATGCATATTAAATCCCGATCTCCCGATCTCCGAAATCCCGATACGCTAATCCTCTATTAATCCACCATTTTCTTAAATCTCATTTAAAAGTTAGTTTTAAACGTTAAACTAATCATGTCGGGAAATCGCGTTTCGCGGTTTTGAATGAACAAGTAAACTTAACATCGTTTTCCCCGATTTCCCGATCCCCGATCTAAATCGATTCTTAATGAAAGTTTGACCATAAGCTAATTAC
>ML789439.1:510282-533135 GCA_009831015.1 Picea engelmannii
ATTAGAACAATCTTGGGCTGTAATCGAACGCGATATAACTATCCAGGAACAAAGAGAAGAAAGACAGAGACAGTTGAGAAACCGTCTCTGATCTAGTCTCCCTTGTTTCATTGTTTAATAAGTATTATCTTTTTTGGATGCCTGGACGGTGTGTTTTATAGCCTTAAAACACAAACTCTGGAACAACAGCACCTACCTTCTCTCCTTTTGCTATCACCAATGATCCTTTGGAGACCTTCCACACCTTATCTGTAAATATGGATATACAACCTTCACTTTCCAACTGCCCTGTTGAAATTGTATTTTTCCGTAGATCTGGAACATGTCTTACCTCTTTCAACAACCATTGGTTTCCATTGCTTTGCTTTATTTTTACCTTTCCCATTCCAACAATTTTGCATGGTGCATCATCACCCAAATGAACCCATCCAAAGTCACCTTGAACATAATCTAGAAAATGTTTCCTATGGGGTGTGGCATGAAATAAAGCCCCTGAATCTACTACCCAAGACTCAGAAATATTATCTACAGAAAGAATCAAAGCATCTTGTAACACATCACCTATTACATTTGCTTCTTGATTTGTATCCTATTCTCCATCTCTTTGTTTCTTTGGAGCTCTACAGTCTTTCTTCAGATATCCTTTATTCCCACAATTCTAACACTCTATCTTTCCAAATATGGATTTGGATCTTCCCTTCCTAGAATTCCCATGGTTCCCTAAGCCCTTTCCTCTATCCTTTTGTCTTCCCCTGTTCTCCATGTTTAACGTATTACCTGATGTCTCACATGTGCTTTTCTATCGCATTTCCTCGCTAAGGATAACACCAACAACATCATCAAATTTTAAAGTGTTTGAACCAGAGACAAAGTTACTTACAAAAATGACCAAGCCGTTCCAACTTTCTAGCAATGAGCACAAGATTACAAGATCCCTAACCTCATCATCAAAGTCCACTTTTAAAGAACTTAGTTGATTAGTAACCGTATTAAATTCATTTAAATGATCTACAACAGACCCACCTTTTTCCATCTTCATATTAAATAATCTCTTCATTAGAAATACATTATTGGATGCAGAGGGTTTTTCATACAGTTTAGCCAATGCATTCATCAGATCCTTCGTTTTCTTTTCTTTCGAAATATTGAAAGCCACCGACGTTGCGAGGCTCAGTTGTATCGTTCCTAGTTCCTTTCTGTCAAGAACTTCCCATTCTTCGTCCTTCATGGTCGTCGACTTCTTTTCTATTCCACCCAATGGTAGGAATAGATCCTTTTGATATAAACAATCCTCCATATGCATCTTCCATAACTGGTAGTTTTGGCCGTTAAATTTCTCGACCCTAAACTTTTCATCTTCCACCATTGCTCCCACTCAAACCAGGAACCCTCTTTTCATGTGAGTTACTTTTTTCTTTGATACCAGTTGTTAGAAAAACAAGATCGCGGAGCAATGAAATAAAACAAATGCGGAAATAAAACACAGAAGATACATAATACAATAGAGACACAGATATATGTGGTTCACCCAGTGTGGGCTACGTCCACTAGATAAACTGTCAGGTCCTTCCTTTATTATTTTCTAGCAAATGAAGGGATACAACCTACATCACACCCGCTGTAACTTCCTCTTTTTTCTCTCACAATATCCTCACTTAGAATACAATATTTACAATGATGCATAGCCACAATATATTTCCCTCATAAAAGAGGGTTACCTTCTAGGGAAAAAAACCCTAACACAACTTTTACCATCAGATCTGCGAACTTATAATGAACGGTCCAAATTTACAGTGAAATTACAATATACATTTACAAGGAAATTTTTCCTTCGGGGGCTTTGCCCCCAGACCCTGTAGAGGGGGTAACCCCCCTCTACACTCCCCTACATGGAAGAGTGTACATTATTCTGGGGTGTAAAGTCTTCATGGGGTATAAACACGGCTGAAAACAAAGACCTCTGAATCATGAAGATAATCAGGCTCCACAACCAACAGGTTGGTAGCAATCCAAAACACAAAGTCTTGAGGAAAATTGGTATCATTCAAATCGATGGGATCCATGATCCTACCCACTTCTCTGAAAACTTCCTTGGCATAACCACATGAAGAGGCATGGTGATGGTAGAAAGAATGAAAAGATCCATCTAATACTTGCAACAAGTATTTATGTCCTCTTATCAAAGAAAACACCTCCCTATTTTCTGGGAAGTGTTGGCAATAAAGATGGAGGATGTTAATTCTTTTCCACGAGCCCTTACAATATCGATGTGCCTTGGCACAAAATTTAGTAGCAAACCTGGAGGTCCTAACTCCACTACTCCCAGATCTGATTTTGAACATATAATAATCAAATTCCTCACTCTTTCCAATATCGACCTCATCTCTCTTGCTCAAACCATACCATTTCCAAAAAACATTTATATTTCTCTCTTTGGAGACTTTAGGGTTTCTACAATTGATTTTGTAGAGTTCTCTTAGGCTGGACCAAGGGGAAATTATATAATTGGAGTGTGGAGTGTACAATTATTGTACACTATGAGGGGAAAATGGTGCAGCGACACATATAGGGGATCCCATGGAGCTAGCCATGTTTGCATGCCCTATACTAATTTTCAATAATACTTTGGGGGTTTTGTTTGATAGTGGGTTAGATGACGTGTTAAAATTGGCACAAATGTTTCTGGAATTTGTTGGCGAATTCTTTTCCAAGGTGAGGAGAAATCCTCGGCTGATCTATCGGGACCAGAGGATTGAGTTTTTTATATGGAAGATGGATTTGTCCACATTGACCATATATGAAAACTCCACGTAGGCATACCCTCATGGGTTCCCAAACTCATTTGTAGAAATGGTAATTTGTTTCACTATCTCACGACACTCAAAATGTGTCTTCAAGTCCTCTATTGTGCATTAGTAATCCACCTTATCTATGTAAACTGAGCACTTGTATAATTATTCTCATCATCCTCCCATTATCGCTCCTCCTTGTTTAATAGGTATTTCCTCCTATTGGATGTTGTATTATGTCACATGTTTTCCTTCGGTTTCTTCAACTTTCACATGGGTGAGTGCTTGCTCATTTAGTTCAGCCATAGGAAAGGACTGCTTTCCAATAGATCCTTTAGCTTGCCTTGTCTGAGTGGGAAAAGTAGGTGAATTTTTTGCATGCTCCTCATATTTAAAACCTCCTTGGATTTTCCTATTTTTATTGTCTTGTTCAATTTGGGCATCATCGTGATCAGCTTGTCATTGAAATAAATTATCTTCAACTTGTTGATCCTCTTTCAATTGATTACAAGAACGATATTCGTATTCCTTTTCTCCATATTCATCTTCCCCCTCTGGCATTCTTCTCCTTAAAATACCCTTTTCTATCTTACATTGTACAATATGCCTTTCATTTGCAGACACATTGTGAGCATGTTCCACTTCAATAGATTTGTCACCAAGAGCATTAATGTTGTGCAATAAGGAGGATGGAGGAATTAGCTTGGTGACCTCAGGGTCCATCTTGATGATGGGGGGATTATTTTGGTGTTCTTCTTGAAGTGATATTTGGTTTTGGTAGAAACCCCTCTCCTTTAAGTACACCAAGACTACCTTCTCTAATTGTTTTCTATTATTTCATTCACATAATTCTTTATTTCTTCGAGAGTGTTTCTCATATAATTGGAGTGTGGAGTGTACAATTCTTGTACACTGTGAGGGGAAAATGGTGCAGCGACACATCTAGGGGATCCCATGGAGATAGCCATGTTTTCATGTCCTCTACTAATTTTCAATAATACTTTGGGGTTTTTGTTTGATGGTGGGTTAGATGACCTATTAAAATTGGCACAGATGTTTCTAGAATTTGTTGGCGGATTTGTTTCCAAGGTGAGGTGAAATCCTCGAATGATCTATCGGGACCAAAGGATGGATTTGTTTAGATGGAGGATGGATTTTTCCACATTGACCATATATGAAAAATCCACGTAGGCATACCCTCGTGGGTTCCCAAACTCATTTGTAGAAATGGTAATGTGTTTCACTATCCTGCGACACTCAAAATGTGTCTTCAAGTCCTCTATTGTGCATCAGTAATCCACCTTATCTATGTAAACTGAGTACTTGTCTAATTATTCTCATCATCCTCCCATTATCGCTCCTCCTTGTTTAATAGGTATTTCCTCCTATTGGATGCTGTATTATGTCACATGTTTTCCTTCGATTTCTTCAAATTTCACATGGGTGAGTGCTTTCTCATTTAGTTCAACCATAGGAAGGGACTGCTTTCCAAGACATCCTTTAGCTTGACTTGTTTGAGTGGAAAAAGTAGGTGAATGTTTTGCATACTCCTCATATTTAAAACCTCCTTGGATTTTCCTATTTTTATTGGCTTATTCAATTTGGGCATCGCCTTGATCAGCTTGTAATTGAAAGAAATTATCTTCAACTTGTTGATCCTCTTTCAATTGATTACAAGAACGAGGTTTGTTTTCCTTTTCTCCATATTCATCTTCCTCCTCTGGAATTATTCTCCTTAAAATATCCTTCACTATATTACATTGCACAATATGCCCTTCATTTGCGTACATATTGTGAGCATGTTCGACTTCAACAGATTTGTCACCAGGAGCATTAGTGTTGTGCAATAAGGAGGATGAAGGAATTAGCTTTGCGACCTTAGGGTCCATCTTGATGATGGAGGGATTCTTTTGGTGTTCTTCTTGAAGTGAGATTTGGTTTTGGCGGAAACCCCTCTCCTTTAAGTACACCAAGACTACCTTCTCTTATTGTTCTTCTATTATTTCGTTCACATAATTCTTTATTTCTTCGAGAGTGTTTCTCATATTTTCCATAATGGTTTTAATTTTTCATGTTTTTAAGAATGATATTTTCCATCTTGAATGCATGTGCTTTTGGACTTCACCAAGATTTCGCTATGATACCAATTGGAAGCATGAAACTATATATATATATATATATATATATATATATATATATATATATATATATATATATATATATATATATATATATATATATATATATATATATATATATATATATAATATTTATAAATTTATTATTCGTTGTCTTATTCAATGTACAACAATGTGTATTAAATACATGTAAATGAGTAAAGTCGCGTATTTTTGTCTAAAAATACGTCACTTTACATTAAAAGTGTAATTATTACATTAATGATTTAATTAGTAATTAATGACATTGTAATATACATATGGTATATTACAAGATAGGTCTAAAATTATCTACAGTATTTTAATTCTAGTCCTTCAAAATGAGATTGTGGAATGTCGAACTGAAATATTTGAGAATATTTCAGGAATATATGGCACTTTCCACCATCTCCCAGATATCCTTGCCTTTCATTATCCAACAAGATTGAAAAAAACCAGTAGTAAATCCATCTGAACCTGACAATTTACTTTGTTCAGTTTCTCAAACTATATGGGTGACCTCCTCAAAGGAAATAGGAAACAATAGACTTAAGTATTGTTTAATGGAAATGAAGGTGGGGATTGAGCTAGTGATATTATGTATAACAACTTGATAGTACTCTACGAGCTCAGAGAGAATCTAAATAAAGTGATTCTCGAGTTCTCATTTAATATCTTGATGTTTCTCCATCTTTGCACCCACTGATGATTTAATATTTGAGATGCATTTGTGGTTTTGTCAACTAATCATGGAGTTGTGGAAAAACTTTGAGTTCTATCACCTCCCTTGAGCCACCTGATTCTTGATTTTTGTCACCATAGGGTTTCTTCTTAACTGGCCTGTATATTCAGTTCCTTCTAGAGGAGGATTTACTAGTCTATGTAATCCCATGTTATGCCTATAAATGATGGAATCTTGTTTCATTTCCATCTCCTATATATCTAGTTCTAGGCTTGAAAAATATTTCCAAAACCTTCTTTAGTCTAAATCTTGATATGTTTCTTAATTTTCTTTAACTTCTGTTGGAACTGGTACTTCGTTGAGCCTTCTAGAGGAAAAAATTGATCCCACCAAGAAGTGGGACTTAGTAGGAGATTTGAGTGATCAAGCCAAAACTTCTCAAATCTAAAAGGTTTAGGTCTAGGAAAGAAGGAACTATCCCAAGAGATATTAATTGGCTAATGATCAGAGCCCATTAAAGGTAGAATTTTAGCTATCAAAGCCACTTTCCTCTGTATCATATTCTCAGAAACCAGAAAATGATTTAACATAATCATTATCTGATGGTAACCTCATGTTTTATTATTCCAAGTGTGTCAGCCATTAGTTGTTTAAATGCCAACCAATCTTAGCTTGTCGATAGTCTTCTTGAAGGCTAATCTTTCATTATGCAACTTTGTGTGACCTCCTTTCTTTTCGTGGAGAGATGTTATCATGTTAAAATTCCCACCTATTATCCAATATTGATCCAAGAAGAGACTCCTTGTGGCCAACATACAATCATAGAAGGGTATTTTCAGTGTAGGATTGGTAGGTCCATATGCATTAGTATATAACCTAGCTCCTAAGACTCAATCACTATGTATCTAATTATAAGAACATTGGTTGAGTCAAACATGTGTTCCATAAATATTTTGGTGGGATTCCATAGTAAGTCTAGACCTCCCACAAATCTGATTACGCTTACTGTTAACAAATCACTACCCCTCGAACATTTATGAGTTATGGAAATAATAGGGTTTTGGTCACATTTTTTTCCCTATAACATGACAATTAATGGTTTTTCCTATATTATCATGTTCCTAAGAAAGAAATTTTTTTCTTGGTGCATTGAGGCCTCTTATATTCCATGATATTATATTCATATTAAACCTTGGGTTGAGAAAAAAAAATTCTCCAGAACCCAGATGGCTTGCCTAGAGTCCACTAGCAATGCTCTAGCTTCCTCTAGTTTTTTTTTTAGGATTTGCAGCCTCTTTTTCTCATCTACTATAGATTTTTTATGAGACTTGAGGGCCATTTTTTATACCAATTCCTTCTTCGGAGTAGTGACTCTAATATGCATTACGTAATTTTATCTTACCTTTGATCATCTCTCATTGAAGTTGTTGAAGTTGAGGTATCAAAATATTGGACAAATGTTGCTCTCCATGTTGACTAATGAGCATTGGCAGATCAATTTCCACTTTCTCAATATCCATTCCTTGCATTAGGTCTTATTCCTCAAATTATATGTATATTTCCTCTCCTATTGACATATCTTGGTCCTCACCTTGATTTTCCTCCTTGTTGCATTCTAGTTCTTACATCCTTGTTTTTTTATTTCTTCTCGTCCTCCAGATTAGGAGGGATATCTGCAATTTCATGCTAGATATTCTTTGAGTATTATCCTACTCATGTCAATCCTTTTTTGACATTCTCTAGGACCTAAAAGATATCGCTATTGGTAGATATAGGTTAGGGGTTTAGATTATTACCATTCCTTCCTAACTTCCTCTTGGTGGGGACTTTGGAAAAATCCTCTATGTTCATAGCTACCTTGACTTTATCTGCACTCAACCTAACATTTTGGGGGAAGTCTTTGAAAAGGTGCCCATGCTCATGACATTTGTGGAAATAGAAAGGAATGTTCTCATATTCAAACATTTGTATCCACTCCTCATCTTGACATCTTATGGTTATGGATTCTAGTAAACCCCCTACCATAGAATCCAATATTACTTTAATATTTATTAAAATTAATATTTATTTTAAATTTTCATGTATTAAAATGTCTACATTTTTTAGTAGTAACAAATATAATCATAGGAAAAAAATTGTGAGCTAGTGATGAAAAAAATTGGATGAGAGACACTCTTTTTTGCAGTTAGGGTTAATCCTAGCCACCACTATTTGCTAGAGTAATGTTCCAATCAGGAATCTACTCCTCATCGCTAGAGAACAATCAATCAAGATATTCTCCTCATGCACCATCAAATTTACCTACAGATGATGACTGTAGGATCTCCTTCCTTGCAGATCCATGAGTGAGAGTCAGAGATATTAGTTCAAGTAACAATGGGAATTGTTAATCACCTAGAGATTGAGGAGTTTATATCCTTGGTCCAATCCCTAAACCCAAATGAAAAAGATCATCCCCAACAAAGGAGATTCGTAAAATGGTTGGAAGTCATCCCTCAATTGAATCTCTCATCTCTGAAGCTGAGAAGAAAATCCCTTATTCTATCTAAACACACTTTGATTGGAAAGTTTGAAAACCTATGGCCTAGTCCAAGAGATATAGAAACTTGGGTAATAGAGCACTAGTCTCCCAAGATTCAAGGATATGTATTATCATTTTCTTTTGGTTGGGGATATTATGTTTTTATCTTTTTCAAGGAAGAAGAGCATGATTTTATTTTTCACTCTAGACCCTATTTTATGGGATTTAGGGGAATGTATCTAGCTATGTGGTCCCTTGATATCAACACATAATAGGAAATTATAAAAACCCATGTGTGGGTTAGGATGCCACATCTCCCTCTAATTTTCCAGGATGATTTCTTGCCTAGAGATATTGGGAACAGGTTGGGCCCTAATTCATTTATTAAATAAAATGAAGGGAAGACAAGTAGGTTCTTGAATGAAAACAAAATTACATTTATACCTTGAATGGAATCTTTCCCTTGTCTTGATTTATAATTCCATAGAAAAAAACAAAAGAACAAATCCTAGCATAGATCAGAACATTCCACATTATGATAATTTACCTCTAAGATTCTTTAAAGCTTAAAATGAATAGACCTCACTCCCTACCAAGAATTTCAAGGAATGAATAACCTCTTACTAGAGTATCCAACAACATGAGAATCCTCTAGAAAGCGCAATATATTCCTTTCTAATCCATAATCCCATCTTTCCTACAGAAAACAAATGCAATAAATTATAAAGGTTGGATGCAATAAATTATAAAGGTCGGACAACAATTACGAATTGCAAACAGACAAGACAAGATTGCTTCCTTGCAAATCCTCTCCCTCTATGATGAAACTGATGTTTGGGATGTGGTGTCATATGAAACTTATTATGGCTACAATGTGTCATAAGATATCATTTAACAACCTTAGGGGATGATACAATACAATTTCCCCCATTTTTTCCAATACACCTTGATTAAGTGTTGATTCCTTATTTTCATATGAGTATGTTTCTAATTTTAGGCCCTACAAAAATTAGAAAAATGATACCTTGATCTAGTTCCTAACCTCCTTGTTAATACATTCAATGATCAAAACAAGATTATTATCCTTTAGAGTCGGCTTTCCAACCATAGATTTGATGATCACACTTTGGTCTTCTAAAGTAATCAAAGTTTTGATGTTGAGTTCTTTGGCGAGAAGTAGGCCTTACAAGAAAGCATAGGCCTCAACCTAATTATTTGTTTCTTGTCCTAAATCCTAGGCATAGTCTATTTCCATCTACCCCTCTGGATCATAAAGTTTACCCCTCACACTACCACCCCAATACATATAATTACATAAATAAAAACAAATTAAAATTTTTCATTCAAAATTAAAATCCTGCATATGCAAATATATGATATTGTCTTTGTTTATCACAAGAAATGTAACTCATTTTGGATAAAATATTATATTTAATCCAAAAATTACTAGCATTCAACGCCTCTTTTCATACTAGAGGTGTATCTTAAAGTCCTAAGTAGCTACAACAAGAAACAAAGACAAACTTGAATTAAAATACAATGCATCTAAGAAGTCCATTACAATTGATTTTTGCATTCTTGTAGCCAATCATGCTCAGTCATCTTTGGTAACCATCAGGTTGAAGGCATGATATGCTAAAAAAGAAACAAACAATTACATTAATAAGAAAGTGACCATTATGTTTGCAAATTTCTACTTTTACATCAATAGAGTTATAAAAGACCTTTATTTCAAGGCAGGCAATACTCTTACATTGTTTTCATGTAAACATTAAAATAAAGTTGCAAAGATCTTATAAAGTAGCCTTTCATCATGAAAGGCAAAAAAATGTGATTGTTTGGTGAGTTTCATGGTGTGCATATAGGCCATATAATAAGGTTTATCCCTCGTTATTTGTATATAGCATAGTTAAATTAGGGGCATTTAAGTATACTTAGAAAAGAGGTAAATCATTCATATACAACTACCATTCTAGGAGAATTTATATAGATATTGATACCAAAATCTAATAGAATTGGTGGGGCATTCCATCAACACAATGACCCTAACAAAAGGAATGTTTCAAGATACATATGAATACAAAAAATTATAGTAAAACAAATGTCTAATAACTAAGAGACTAGATACTTGAACAAGACAAGGCCACCAAGAAAAGCTTAAGGTGCATATGAAATTTCACATTCAAGTCTGCCCTTGTTGAATTTACACTACATAACAAATAAGAAAAGCTTAAGGTGCATATGAAATTTCACATTCAAGTCTGCCCTTGTTGAATTTACACTACATAACAAATGAAGAAATATAATAAACAGACTATAGAAAATAAAGTAGATGAACTACATTAATTCATTTCCAAATTATATGAAGAAAAAAACATAATCTCACTTTGAGAAAGAAATAAAGTAGGCATGTGATGGTTTAATGGTAAAACATGTCATAATATGTTTCGAAGGAAGATATTGTTTGACAACAAGGAGAACTAAAGAAATACAAAAGAAATTGCATGATAATTTGGTACAAAATATAGTTAATAGTTCATGTGAAATTTATTTTTAAAGTAGTTTACATAATCACAAGTTTAAAGATAATTTGTTTCCATAGTTTAGAGAAGCATAGTGTAATGTATTTAGGGTCAAGTTGGGTCACGCTACTGTTAAAACAACTTAATGAACATTTTTTATATCAATTTTAGATGTGGAAATAATACACAACATGACATTCAATTTCATGTGATTTTCCATACTAATTAAAAATGTAAATGCAATTACTTTAACTATGCATAGAAATAGCTAAATGCATACAACAACATTCGACTACATAAATAGAGATTCAAATGCATTATTCCATTCAATACAAGCAACAACAACCGAAATTACTCAGAGTAAAATGCACAACAATTAAATCAATGTTTAACATGGATAAACACAACAAATAAGAACACTTATCTTAGTAAATATGCAACATGCTACAAAGGATGGAAATTCCTCCCAACCATATACTTGTTGTTCCAGTTCTCAACAATAATTCACCCCTGAGATGGGGCTATGAATCCACAAGAGATAGTGGTCCCTAAGGTTGTCTAATGTTTCCCTCTCAAAAATCAATTCACACAGCTAATTACATTCCACCATCTCTCTTCCCCACAACCCGCACAACCTAGGGATGGGGTTCCCCTTCAATGCTTGTAGTCCCTCAAGCCTTCCCACTCCCCTCTATGGTTTCCAACACAAGTTGGATAGAAAATATATCTGTTGGGACTCTAGGAATTCTACAGCAACAACGAGATTTCTCACAGCAGCAAAACACTTTCTTCTCTTAACAATTTTGTAACAAAATATTACTCTCAGACCTACGGGCTATCTTCCCATGAAATTATACCTCCAATCAATTGTTCTACACACCTACTATAGTTTCCTCCAAGAATTTTTCAATTAGGACTTCCTTTCTGTCCAAAAATCACCCTCTCCCATGCTTCCTTGACTCACACTCTTCCCAAGATTGATTGTACTCGACCCCTATGCTCTCAATAACTATGGGATGTGACTTCTTACACCCACCCTCTTGTATGAATTCAATTATTGGGATCTAGAACACTCAACATAAAATATAAGGTTCAAAGTAATAATAGTTTAGATACATGGTGTTATGCTTGATATACATGGGTAAACTAACTCCCCTTGGACCCCTTCCCTCTCTTGTGGAAACTAAGCCTCCAAATCTCCATTTGTGTCCATCTGTAGTTGGTGATAAATTTTATTTGTTATATTCAATATACATCATTTACATATTACATTGCTTATCCCTCATCCATAAATCATATTTACAATACACAATGCTAATTTGGAATTAAAAATGGGGGTGTTACATTCCCCTCCCCCTACAATTTGCACCATCCTCAATGCATGCCACCTCATAGTTTACACATTGGCATATATAAAATGTTACATCTAAATACTTTTAAAATTTTGTATCTTAATGACTCACGCAAAAATTCCAAACAACAATTATCTTTTCCCCTCAACCCGCACATACCAAGGAATAGGATCCAACATCGGTTGTATAGGAAATATCAGATTCGTGGCTCCAAGAACTTTAGCTTCCAAAATGGAGTCTTTGTTCACTTATGCAAAAATGTACATTCAGCTTTCTTCAAAATTTGCAAAAAATTGCAGGTATGCGTCTTGCATGGCCTCCTCATGCTCCCATGTAGAGTCTTCATGACCGTAGAAGTTCCATTGAGCCTTTACCAAGACAATTGATTTATTCATGAGCACTTTGACTTTTCGGTCCAGGATATGTATTGGTTCCACCTAGAAAGTCCCCTTCGTGTTCCACCTAGATCACAGTACAATAAATCACATGGTTAGGATCGTGTACATACTTTTTTAATAAAGATACATGGAACACCTTATGAATTCTCATGGATGTAGGTAATGCTAGAATGTATGCAATTAGGCCTATCCTTTCTAAAAATTCAAACAACCCATAGTATCTCACTACTAACCTTGGGGAAACTTCCCAATTTTAGTGAACTTATGTTGGATTTAATTTTTAAGATCATTTCTCTCCCACATTGAATTCTCTATGTGTTCTTATTTTATTGACATAGCTTTTTTTTTGGTCTTGTGAAACTTTCAAATTATGTTTGATCTTTACCATTTGTTCTTCCATTTTCATTATCAGTTCTGTCCAAATCATGACTATGTTTGTTGGGTTATCCTATCTCACCAGTGTGTAGCATTTTCTACCATACAATGCTTCAAATGGGATCATCTTCAATGATTCATGATACTAATTATTGTAAGAAAACTCAACTAAATGGATGTATCCCTCTCAGTTAGAAGGTTTTTCCATTATATACATTCTCAACATATCTTCAATTATCTGGTTAATGTTCTTTATCTGCCATTCCAACTCTAAGTGATATGTTGTACTGAAATTTAAATTGGTTCCAAATCATTTGAATAACCCCTTCCAAAAATTGGAATTGAACTTGGGATCTAGATCCAACACTATTTCCTTAGACACACCATGTAGCCTAGAAATTTCTTTCATATAAATTTCTACAATATTTGTTTCCATATGAGTGAATTTTACATGAATGAAATGTGCAACCTTTGTAAGCATGTCCACCACTACCATGATAGAATTATGATGCCTTGTTGTCTTAGGAAATTTGGTAATGAAATTCATTGTAACAACATCCCATTTCCATTCAAGAATGGGAAATGGCTACAACAATCCCATTGGATGTATGTGCTCAGCCTTTACCTTCTGACATTCCATGTATCTAGCCAAATATTCAATTACATATCTCTTCATACCAGGCCAAAAATGTTGGCCTCTTATAGTTGAAATAGTTTTTTGGTACCCTGGGTGTCCAACGTATGGCACATTGTGCATTTATTTTAAAACTAAATTTCTCAATTCCTGAGAATTTGGAACATAAACTTTGTTCCTGAACAAGAGGATTCCATCCTCTTCTAGATTGTAATCTTTATATTTATGTTGTACATTATTATGCTACAAATTTTCTTTAACTTGCACATAATGACAGTATGTCGTTACAAATTCTAAAATTATGTCTTTTAAATATGTCTTGTACATACTAATGGTTGTATCATGCATTTCATGTGCCCTTCTACTGAGTGCATCAACCACCTTGTTCTCTTTTCCTTTTATGTGCTTGATGTTAAATTCATTTTCACTAAGAAATTCTAGCCATCTAGTTTGATTGGAATTTAGTGTTGGTTGTCCAAACAAGTATTTCAGACCACTATGGTCTTTCCTCAATTCAAAATTATTTCCCATGAGGTAATGTCTCCACATTTTTAAAGCATGTACTATGGCTGCCAACTCTAAGTCATGTGTGGCATAATTTCTTTCATGCTCCTTCATTTTCTAAACTCATAACAAATTACATGCCCATTTTGTGTAAGGACTCCATTGAGCCCTTCCTTGCATGCATTTATGCACACAACAAAATCCTCATCTGGATATGAAACTTTTAAAATAGGTACACTAGTTAGTAAATCCTTTAAGTATTGGAAATTTTCTTCACACTTGGTGCTCCACTCGAATTTTACTCTATTTTGCAAATATGTTATTGTGTGTGTAATCTTAGATAATTCTTCAATGAATCTCCTGTAGTAACTAGCTAGACCCATAAATTATCTAACCTCTAAGATGTTTTTCAGTATTGGCCAACTTTTGATCACTTTGATATTATTTGGATCCACCATTATGCCATCTTCGGAAACAATGAGACCAAAATAATGGATCTATTTTTTATAAAAAAATTATTTACTCAACTTGGCATTCAATTGGCGCTCTCTCAATACTTCAAGCACCCTCCTCAAATGTTTCTCATGCTCCTCTTGTGTCTTGGAATAGATAAGAATACAATAAAAAACTTGTCTGGGAAATATATGAACACCCTATTCATCAGACACATAAATGTATTGGGAATATTTTTCAACCCAAAGGGCACCACCACAAATTCATAGTGTACATACCTTGTCTAAAAGGTTTTCTTTCTAGTATCTCCGTCTTTGATCCTTACTTGATAATATCCTGATATCAAGTCAATCTTGGAAAATATCCTTTCTCCCTTCAGTTGATCAAAAACATCATCAATCATCGACAAAGGATACGTTTTCTTGATTGTAACTTTGTTAAACTATTTGAATTCAATACAAAACCTTAGAGTTACATCCTTTTTATTCACAAAAGGAACTGGAGCACCCCAAGGAGAAACACTTTGGTGTATTTACCCCTTCTTCAACAACTCTTCTATATGCATTTGCAATTATTTCAGTGTTGGTGTGCTTGTAGGGATTTTTGGACACTAGAGCAGCTCTAGGAATTAAATCAATAGAGAAATCAATGTCCTTGTTTGGTGGCAATCTTGACAACTCCACAAACACATATTTGTATTCCTTCAAGACTGGATAATATTCAATACTTGGCTTCTAATCCTTCATTGGATATTCCATATCGGTTGCATATATTTGGCACCCTTTTGTAAAACTTCTTTTTAGCTACAATGCTAAAATATCTCGGATAGAGGTAGGCCTTGGAATACCTTGCAATGTCCTTGAATTCCCTTCATCATCACACGTGAAAGATTTATTTTAACAATCTAAGACAACATGATGCTTTTGTAGTCAATCCATACCAATCAAACAGTCATAAGACCCAAGTGGTACGATGTTCAAATATTCCTTAGTGTTGAGTCCATTCATGTTTATTGGGAAATCTCTAACAATCTCATTGATATTCTCTTGTTTCTTGTAGCTAGTTGAACTAACCAATACTTTCCATGCTTACTTCTCTTCAATTTAAATATTTCAACTAGATTTGGATCTATATAGCCATGATTATCTCCATAATCAATCAAAATAGTTATGGGATAATTATCAATCTTACCTTCCACTTCAATCATGTGGGATTGATAGTCTTCTTGTCTATTGTTCCAGGTTGCAAAAATCCTTGGCTTGCATCCACCCACGTCTTCTATTGTCTCCTCCCACTTGATGGTATGCATAGTCCTCATCTTATATCCCCAGTAAGGATAATATTTATACATGTGATATACTTCACATCCACAACACTTTATGGGTTGTTGTCTTGGCCTTTTCCTTAAGAAATATTTCATTTTATGATCACCTTGAGATGTCTACCCTTACTAATATGATCGAGGGGTATTGAATCATTTATTTCTTTGATTCATATTTCCATTATTCTTCTCATCCCAGGCATTTTGGAAAGTTGGCCTTCCTATGTTCTTATCATACAAATAATTATCCTTTCTTATGGTTTCTTCCAAATTCCCAGGCTCATCAAACTGAATTTTATCCTTGTAGAAGGATGGCAGTCCACTTAGGAACCTCTAAATTTTGACCTTCTCATCCCCAATGAAGCTCATGTACCTGAGAAGTTTCAACAATTTCCTCTCATATTTATCCATGGTCTTATTCCCTAGTTTGATTTCAAAGAACTCTTTCATCCTTTTGTGATCAAAATATTGCTATGACAATTACTATTGATGGAAATATTTATTGAACTACTTCCACAAAATTATCTTTTCATCAAGGTGCTTAACCTACTTAATCTGATCCAACCACATAGATTCATTTCCTTGAATATGGTAGGTTGTAATTTTGGATTATACATTTAATGAGTAATCATGCAACTGAAAACATTTCCTCATTCCCAACAACCAGGCGTCTGCATATTCTCCCTTCATATTCTCTCCATCAAATTATGGTGTCTTAATCTTCCATATCTCCCCTTGCAAGATATCTAACCCATGTCTCCTTCTCTGATTTCTAACAGGGGACATAGTTGGGATAATTTTAGAGCTTGAGCATGCATACACTCTTTTGGTCGACTGTCCTAGGGAATAATGATTTTGATGTCAACTAGAACTCCTTGATTATATAGATCCCCAATGATAATTCCTCCTATGATGATATCTGGATGCTTTTACTTATGTTGCAATAGAGGCCTGTTTTGTGCCAGAATATTTATTAACTTGCTTCTACAACATATTCAGACTCTATAATATATATTCATGATCCCTCATCATACTTTCATTTCCCATTCTATAACCCTGCACTTTCTTCTACAGAATTCTCATAGTCTTAGCCAGCTCTATCGGCTCAGCTATGCTCCTACGCGCATTGGATTCAATATTTTCATTTCCCATGTTGACATGCACACCTATGAACTCCCCATGGTTGTACGACCCTTGGGAATCCTCCATATCTATAGTTATCATATAAGAACTAAATTCCACTTTATTGTACCTCTAATTCTGCAAGAATGTGCATGCAACAATTGTTTTTAGAATTAGGCATATTGTAAAATGTTTGTTAATTAGATTACAAGTAATTCTTCATTTCAATTTATGAAGATTTTTTTTTACTAATCTAATTTCTAGTTCTTTAGACACATTTCTCTCTGAAACATCTCTCCAATGGCTATATTCATGCCTCATTCTGAATTCTGAGTGAAAAGTAACAACCTTCTCAAGTTGCAATTTCCACTTGTTGCTATGTTTTTACTATTGCAATTCTCTTTTCTTCTCTCCCTTTTTTTTCTGAGACAATGTAGTGCTCAACTTAAAATTTTGGGTTGATATATGGGTTCTCCTTCTTAATACCTTTCCATTGAATAATCTATTTCCCAAATCCAAGCTTTGAGTTGATAGTTATGGTATGTGGAAGTTTAAACTGTTTTCTCATTTTTACCCCTTACTGCTACATGTGTCTTCTCTCCCACCTTGTATAGTTTTAGGTACCCAGATTCCAAATCTAGTTCCATGGTTGTATTCTATGGTCCATGAGATTTCCACAGATTGCTCCTATGTCCTAAACCAACTTCAAAGTAAGGAGTTATTCCCTATGCAAGTAAATTGGTATATAAATTATACCATGTATTATTTCAGTTGTAACTTCCTCATACTAGCTCCTTATTGCTATTAGAATATATTGTTGGAAATATCTCACTGAGTTATGTCATTCTAGCTACAAATACTTTGTGTACCAACAATACACATAGTTTTATCGATTTTGACTACCTAAAAATATTGTTTAGGGCCTCAAAATTCCCTTACAAGTTGATGACCTCCAAAAAATGAAAATTTTTGCGGGAAATCATTGGTTTACTATTGTAACATCTCATCAAATGATCTACACCTAACCCTGGGCAATTTGGAGGACATGGCATGGCATGTTTTTGTTGATTCAATGTGTCTCCATTTGATTTAGTCATGTCATCATTCATCAATCTCCTCCATTGACCCTTAGTCAAGACTCTCACACGCGTGTTGGGATATCCTTTACAAGCTCTCTCTGGCAGACCTTCTCCCATGAATGATCGAGTTGCATGATTTTATAATTCCCTGCAGAACTCAAGTTACAAGACTACCATATTATTTCTCGCAGAATTTTTCCACAGACAGGTCAACTTACATGTTTTAAACTTTTGTCCACAACTTGTGACCTGCAAACCTTTTTGGCTCAACCTTTGCAAAATTTCCTTTGCGTCGTTACCTTCATGGGGTGTCAAGTTAATAGGTCATTATTTTTTTCGTGACATGCAACCTGCAATTCTATCGAGCTCTTCCCTTCACAAAAAAAATTCCCACGAGCTTTCTCCCTACAAACCTTTTTCCATGGCCTTTCTCCCACAACCTTATTCCCGCAAGCCTATTCTCGTGAGCTTCTCCCTGTGGAATTACTCTCACATACTTATTCTCATGAGCCTATTCCCACAAGCCTCTCTCCCTGAACCTTTCCCCATAGAATTTCTCCCGTGGACTTATTCCTGTGAGCCTATTTACGTGAGCCTTTTCACACAACCCTTTTCTCACAGTCTTTTCAAGTGGCATGCCATTAAGTTTTGTCCGCAAGCCTAGAAAACTTAACTTCATGGACTTTCTTCCCCTGTGTCCTCTTTCAATATTGCAATGAATCTCAATCATCAATATTCGAGATCAAAGTGATCTCAACCATTGGTTTATGAAACTCTCCAAACTTTGTCGAAATTCCCCAATCTTGCCAATGAATCATGGTCGTCGATTCTTACTATCGAAAAGATCTAGGCCGCCAATCTTCCAACTCTCCAATCACTATTTAAAATGAAAAATACATCCTTCCCAATCAAATTTAACTCAAAAACCTACAGATTGTTTCCATTAATCATCTCTTCGACAACTTTGAGGGTATATTTCCCAAATTTTTCACAAATTTTTCACAAATTTTTATAATCTTTTTTAATTAATCATCTCTTCGACAACTTTGTTTTTCACAAATTTTCCCCAAATTTGTCACAGGTAAAACTCTCAAACAATGAAATTTTACCAATTTCACATGGGTCTTGGCCCATAAAGGCTCGATGTTGAACTGTGAGCTCTGATACCACTCTGTAATGCACCCAACCCCAAGTTGGGTCACGCTATTGCTAAAACGACCCAAAAAAAAAAATTATACCAGTTTTAGATGCAGAAATAAAACACAACATGACATTCAATCTCATGTATTTGTCCATACTAATTAAAAATGTAAATGCAATTAGTTTAACTACGCACAACAACAAATAAACACATACAACAATCAAGTACATAAATAGAGATTCAAATGCATCATCCCATTCACAACAAGCATCAATAACCGAAATTACTTAGATTAAAATGCACAACAATTAACTCAACATTTCACATGGATAAACACAACAAATAAAAACAATTATTTTATTAAATATGCAACCCATTGCAGAGGAAGAACGTTCCTCCCAACCATAGACTTGTTGTCTAGTTCTCAACAACAAGTCACCCCCGACCTAGGGCTATGAATCCACAAGAGATGGCGGTCCCTAAGTCTAGACAATGTCTCCCTCCCGACAGTCAATTCCCACTGCTAATTCTGTTCCACCAACTCTCTTCCCCACAACCTAGGGATTCGATCCCCCTTCACTACTCACGGTCCCCCAGGCCTTCCCACTCCCCTTCAAGGCTTCTAGCACAAGTTGGACAAGAAATCTCTTTGTTGGGACTCCAAGAATTCTACAGTTGCAATAGGAATTCTCAAAACAACAAAACACTTACTTCTCTTGACAATTTCTTAACAGAATATTACTCTCATGATTACAACCTATCTACCCATGATATTACAACTCCAATCAGTTGTTATACATGCCTACTATAGCTTCCCCTAAGATTCTTTCACTCAAAAATCCCTTACTGTCCAAAACTCACCTTGTAAGAAGTGTTCTACTTACCCATATGAATTTTCCTCTTTCTCCCATGCTTCCTTGACTCATGCCCTTCCCAAGATTGATTGTACTCAACCCCCATGCTCTCAATAACTATGGGATGTGACTTCTCACACCCACACTCTTACATGAATTCAATGATTGGGCTCTAGAATAGTCAACGTAAAATGGAAGGTTCAAATTAAGAATAATTTAGAAAGATGGTTTTGGGTTTGATAGACATGGATAAACTCCCCCCCTTGGACCCCTTCCCTCTCTTGTGAAAACAAAGCCCCCAAATCTTCGTCAGTGTCCTTCTACAATCGACGATATATTTATTTATTATATTAAATATGCATCATTTACATATTACATCGTTTGAACCTCGGTCATACATCATATTTACAATACACATTGCTAATTTGGGGATTAAAAATGGGGGTGTTACACATAGAGACATCAATTGAATGTGTTAGAATTACATAACGTAGTAGACCAAAAGAACCCTATAAAACTAGACCTAAAGGCTTGCTATGCAATATGCTCAAGATTGCAATGTTTCTATTAATTGTGAGTAAAGATTCACATTGCAATCTACTCAATAGTGTAATGTTTCTAGTAGTTTTCTGCAAAGAGTTGGGTTGCATTCTAACCAAGAGCCAATTGTTTCTAGTGGTGTTAATCGAACATATACATTGCATTATGTTCAATATCCTTTTTTCCATGGTAGTTTTTTACAACCTAAGGTTTCTAATAGTGTTTATATGTCAAATTCTATATTTCAATGATCATGCATGAGAGGCCACAAAGAGTGAGGAAAATTATTCAGTTTCCAGATATGCACTCTCTAATGGTATTAAAATGAAATAAGACATGGATATCACTAGCAGTAGATATCCTTATATTCCTTCAAACTAGAGTTAACATGATAGGCTTCACTTCAATGAAAGTGGAGGGCCACATGCCATCCAATGTTTTTAAACTTTAGGTGTAGGATCCACACAATGTTTCCCATCAATGAGAGGTTGTTCTTTGAATGCCAAGAATTGAGCTAGGTACATTTAAACAACTCATCTACTAATCACAATAATGAATTCCTTTTCTCACACAAATATTCTTCTAGATGGTTTTATTTCACTAGTTATGGAATGTAATGCCCCTTCTTGTCTAAATTTGCTTTGAGAAGGATTACAAGGTTAATCCAAGTTTTCACTAAAGAGTTTAATGACCATGTGTTGATGATGGTTTTTGTCAACATGACTTAGCCAACAAAGCATTGCCATGCTCCCTCTCCAGTCACACTACTTGCGCAAAGTTTTTGCATGCTCATGTTAAGTTACTACTATGCATTCGAGGAAGATGAATGAGGTACCTCACCATTCACAAATATTTTAAAGTGATGATGTGTATCAGCTAACAAATGACCACGATCGTCAGTCAATATATTTTATTGGACAAGTTACAAATTCGTCAAAATGAAAACAGATTCATTACAAGTTGATTCATTACAAGTTATTGATGAAACTAATATGATAGTTAGTGGAATTGTCATTATCTTCTACCTATCATTTTTTTTTACACTCATAACTCCTCTACCTATCATTTTTTTTACACTCATAACTCCTCTCTCATCCAATTATTATCCATGCTTCTTCTGAGTATAACATCATTCCCAAACTTTGGATTATAAGTTTGACACTTTTTCATGACATGCCAAGTTTTCAAAAATAAATATATTATTATATATTTATGTTGACTTTTCATTAGACCCAACGTACTACTTCATGACCCACTTTTCCAAAATACGGGTCTCTTCATTCAATATTTTAATTATGACCTGCTTTTTAGAGAGTTATGGCTTTGGTATTATCTCCATGCCATGTCAAAAGCAATAGTATATAACTACCAAAGAATAGATCGAATTGTATGATGATTAGTAAAGCGTAAAGTCCAAGCTTATGTGTGGTTTAAATAACATGGCAGTTTCTCAAATATTAGTGATGGATATTCACCTTAAACAGGCATGAAGGTTGAACCAGATCGGGAACAAATGTTGAAACCTGATATTTCCAATGGACATAACTTTGTTCATTATTTGAAGGCGACATACCGAAAACTATTGCACCAGTAGTATAAAGGAGAGATCACATCGAAATGGTCTTCACGTATTCTTTGGGTATTATAATTATCATTTCGGGTGGATTAAAAAATCCGAAAAATACTTATTTACAGGATGGAAACAAATGAATATATGTAGGTACAAGGCAGCAGGTTGTTTTGGCACCTCTCAGGCAGTTCAAGCCGTTCGACCTCAATTTGTTAAACTATCAAAACAGTTAGAACCGTCCATCAAACCAAAGAACATTATTTAAATGAGCAGCGTACAAAGATATATGATCTCAGAAATAAAGTTGAGAGAGAGAATTTAGGAAGATTTTTCAGTGAATAATATTGTGAGTGTTGAAAGAGCTTTTCATTTCATTCGTACAATACATCTTTAACAGTGATTGACGAAATTGTCAGCAGCAGGTGATCTTGTGAAGCAACGAAGAGGATAAGTGAGGATGAGTTTGTTGACCTTCATGAGGTAAAGATTTACTTGTTTATTTTGCTGTAATAAGGCTCGATTCGATTCGGCACTAATCAATTTTACTATGCAAGTTCTCTTCTTGTGATTCACCATCATGGCTCTATTCTTTCTTGGCTCAACTCTCTTTTTCTTCTTTATGTTTGGTCTTTCTATTGTACATTCCGTCTAGAAGGGCTAAAGACCATGTACCTGGCCCTCGTCTACTCAAGAACTTGAAGATTTTAGTTGATTTATGATGTTGTATGGGAGTTTTTCAGTGGAAACTAACTATTTGTCACTCTATACATCTCTTTGATTTTTTATTTTTTTTTAAATTCCTTAATTTTCTTTAATTTTATTTTACATTTTGATTTCATT
>ML789439.1:533252-547726 GCA_009831015.1 Picea engelmannii
ATTATATATATATATATATATATATATATATATATATAGATATATATAGATATATATATATATATATATATATATCCTAAAAAGACAAATAAATTGTATTTATATTGTAAACAATCATGTTTATAATGTTTATTTACTGACTATTGTACATAAACTTGGTTTATTTGTTTATTTATTTATTGTGTATTACATCCTAAACTTTAAAAAAGGAAATGAACAAATTCATAAATAAATGTGTTACACTCATTAAATGTTTTAATTTATACAAAACCCCCCTTTTTTATGCTTAACTTTTAAATAAAAATCATAAATCAAATAAAATTAAATATTGCTAGTTTAGTGCTATATGATAAGTTTTCTTTATACTTTAAATCTAACATAGGGTTTTAACTTCCTAGTTTTTAGTTTTTAGATTAACCTTACTTTAAATTATTTTTGCTAAATTAAAACAAGTAATGCATTTTACTTTTATCATTATATCTCCTTTTAATTTTAATTTTATTATTCCAATTGTATAAATCCTCACATAGAAATGATTAAATTGTAAATAGCATAAAATCATAAAAATTAAATATTGCTAAAAGAAAATTACAAGACAAAGGGATCTATGCTTGGAGTATAGGTTAGGATAAAATTAACTTAGAGTTCAATGCACATTCTTGTCTAGGGTTCTAAGCCTAGGGTGATATTCCCACTTCTTCTCGCTTAGCCCTACTGGAGGTTAAAAATGTTGATGCTTGAGACTCACTAGTCTTTTGGCGTCAACACCATGTTTTTAACTATTCACCATGTTTTTAACTATTCTCTATATATGTGACATGTGGAATATACTGGATTGATAGGATTGGATAATGAAATGAATACTTATGATGTGAACAAAAGTGAGTTGTGGTAGGTGGAAATGATCTATAGGACTCCTATGTGGAGTTGATTGAATCAAGAGGAAGGATATGGAAGACAAATTAAATGTTGTGAAAGCTTAATGAAACCAATTGACTTTCATTGATATTGTATTGCTTATATTTCATATATACATTCATGTTTTGTGATATGATTGCATTGATCTTAGTGGTGTAGGACATTGATCACCTAAGGGATGACATATGTGAATATGGTTGTTTGGGATAACTTCAAGCTAAGATTCAAATAGAAAATATATATGCAGGGTAATTGGTAATATTAAATAATCGAATTATTATGATTCTTATACGATATCGATCTTTGTGATGTGTGTGTGATTATTACATGTGTAAGATATAGGGAAAATCCTTGCCAACTTGCCAATAGATGGGTGTGAGTCATAACCAATGACTCCTTAACGGAGGCGTTGAGTTTCAACTGAGGTGTGGAGTCTCTATTTGAAAAATATATGGATTTGTATGATTGGATGGAATGAAGTAAGGTGGGATGACCTTACTCCTCGACAACTAATTCTTCTAGATGTCGAATTAAGCCAGGTAAATTTAAAAAGAATCCATGGTTCAATTAATTCATAAATTAACTACCCACGTTTAGGGGGCTCTTAAATATACTATTACTTTGTTGAAAGGTTAAATTATTTATTTAAACAAAATAAATAATCAAGAAATAAAATGGGAAGGACGCATGGGGAGAGAGTGATGAATAATAAAGAATAATTAAATTAAATAAATAGAAAAATGTATAATTTTGCATGGAGGTGATGAGGTGGCTAGCCTCATTGGATCTATAAATAGTAGAGAGATTCCATGGTTTCAGGTGTGACCTGAAGAGTAAGTAAATGCTACCAAAATTATGCTATATAATAGAAGGTTGAACTGAAATGGTAAATGGGATCTGGAAGCCGATTATAAATATAGTCTATAGGATGCCTCTTTGCCTCTTTTTGAAGAGTTGTGTCTTTTTACTTATTTATTTATTAATTTTTTTATAAATGTTTACTATTGTAGTTTATTATCCCTATCTTATTTTTATATACATAACATTTCCTTCCTCTTCAAAATTGCTTTGTCCTCAAAGCAAAGAGATTATTTTCAAAAGCTCCTCCAAGCCATTCATCGACGTCATTGTGTTTTTCATAATCTGGTAGTGGTGTGTAGTCCAATACAAGAAAGACTAGAACCACAAGCTTCAATTGATAAAAAAAAAAGACTCATGTTGCACCTCAACTTCATGGAAAACCTTGTTCCCCAGCTTCCTACATGCTTGTGCTAAGAGTTAATATTACACTCTTTCCATAATTCGCATACTTGTGCCAATTGTCAGTGAATCCACTAATCGATCTTTGGTCTCTTCTGTGGAATTTTTTAGGACATTCATACATCTCTTTATATACAAAGTATCGAGCATACTCATGATGTGGATTGAGGATTAATGTGATGGTAATGTCTTGAGAAAAAACATGGTGTAGGTTGAAAACATCAAGGCCTTCCATAAGACTGTGTCTATAATCCATTGTGCTTGTACCGAAGAATGCATATCCATACTTCCTAGCATCAAAATTGTCCACATTGTGACAATACATTTGATTGACCTTAAATTGTTGTTCCATATGCAAATTGTATTCTCCCAACTCTAAGATACAGTTTATGATATTTCCAAGACAAGGTCGTAGTTTAATGAATGACTTCCTATGTTTCCCATAAATTTTAGCATCCTCTTCATGTTCTCCAAATCCGAGAATCTCTCTATTGAATTTCTTATCAAGAAGTCTCTTAAGAGAGACCCTTTTTTTAAGGATCTCATCTTCTATTTGGATGAAACAACAACCATCCCTATAATATAACCATCTTAAAAAAAAAATCAACAACTTTGTCGAACCATTGAACCTCCTTGTTATGAAGTTTCTCTGCTAGGGTTCGGGTTGTGGGAGGACATATGAGAAGTATGTGATAATTCTAGTATTTTGGTCAATTTCCTATGGGATTTTATCCTTGTCTACCTTAATAGAGACTTCAATCTCCAAACATAGATTTACACATCCTCTTCTCCAAAAAAATTCATTTCACTTCTAGAGTTGAGGTTCCTCTTCCATATATAGTCCCTTGCAAGTTTGACATGCAATGAGACTGTGCTACCCTTATCTTTAGTGGGCGAGGTTACAGATAATGTAGAAAACATGTTTACAAAACCACCCTAGTTCACATCAATTTCCTCATTGAAATCACCATTTTATTCATCTTCTTCTTCATATTCCCAATTAGATTTAGAGTCTTTATCTTCTTCTCTGTGTTTCCAATTGTATTTACAGTCTTCATATTCCTCTTCATTTTCCCAACTGGATTCAAAGTCTTCATTTTATTAGTTGTTGGAGTCTGTCATTATTTTTTTTGCGTTCACCTAGTGGGGGATTTGATTCAAAGATACCCTCCATTTTTTTTACCAAAATGATAGCTCCTATATGGTCTTGTAGTGACATTCACCAACAACCCTCCTTTTTCTTGTATTTTTCTTACTTAAAAATCCCTCACCCAAGAAAATGGAGCCCCATTCTTCTCTCTTCGTTAAAATCTTCTTGACTTGAGATTTTCTTCAAAAATTGATCATGGTTACTCCTCTCTATAAAAAAGTCACTTTATATTTTCTTGGTCTAGTCTAAACTGCATTTTGGTTTTGACACTTAAGAAAAAAAATTGGAGACAAGTTTCTATTTTTTCAAAAAAATTAATGTAAACTCCTCCAATATATACCAGAGGAGTTCCCTCCAACTTCTCCAGTATATACCAAAGTGAGTACATCATCAATATGTTGAAGGGACAAAAGCACCACTCCATCAAAATACCCTTATCCACGTGTCGATTAATTACCAGGTAAACCCTAAATACAACCATACCCTTTATCTTTCACTGGAAAATTGTTATAGGGTTAGAGTTGTTTTATTTAGTTTTTCTACGCTTTGGACCTTGATCTCCCTAGTTATTTACGACAATTGATTTTCCTTTTTTCCCTATGACATATCCTTCACTTCACATTTCGGCCTAAACCGAACACTAACTCCTTTCAGACCACAACTAAGCCCATCCGTCAAAACTACATTTGTACCCAAAATTTGATGGTTGATTTGTCTGAAATTTGACATTTACACGTCTAAAATTCGACGGAATTATTTTTGTATAATCGTAGATGGGACATTGTCGGTTATTCGACACACAATAACATCAGTCTGTTATCTGAATACCACAGCCATCGGACCAGTGGTTGTGTCATCGATCATGCTGTCCCTATAGTTGTCGGTTATTCAAATTCCATATTCATCGGATCAGTGGCTATGTCGTCAATCATCTTTCCCCATAGGTGTCATATATCTGACTCCATAGGGGTGTCAGACCTATGGTAGGGTCATCAGATACAAACTTCATGGATTCGAATCATCCTGTCATTGGACCCATCAGATATCTGACTTCATAGGACGTTAGACCTATAACGTTGCCGTCGGATGCCAACCTGAAGGGGTCAGATATCCGACGACACTGTATTGTTTTAATATATATATATATATATTGGATGTCAATATTTCCCACATGGTATGTTGTCGAGTCTTCCCCCCCCCGCCCCCCTCTCTATACACACACACACAC
The DNA here is from genome assembly GCA_009831015.1 of Picea engelmannii. Classification (NCBI taxonomy): domain Eukaryota; kingdom Viridiplantae; phylum Streptophyta; class Pinopsida; order Pinales; family Pinaceae; genus Picea; species Picea engelmannii. Next base: position 537,809 of record ML789439.1, read on the forward strand.
ACACAAACACACACACACACACATATATATATATTCATTCTACTAGGAGCTCCCTTCTACTCAAATATCTTGGTTCCTCTCTCTTGGAGACTATTGTTCACAATTATTCTTGGGAAGACCTTCTCTCCCGTCTCAACAAAAATATCACCAATTGGACTTTCCGCTCCCTCAACATTGTTGGTTATATCATTCTCATAAAATCGGTCCTTCAAGTCGTCCTTATCTATCTCTTTTAATCTCTGGTAGTTCATAAAATAATACTAAAAGTTAATAAGGCTCTCTGGTGCAATTTTATTTGGCAGGGCACCAACTCATCTAAGAAATGGGCACTTGTCGCTTGGAATACTCTTTAATTTGTAAACAAATATAGCTTAAGTGAAAAATATGTGTACCTTCCATTTGTGTCTTTGTATACACATATAGGCATCCAAAGCCTCAATGACCTATAGGGAGCTCTAAGAGACATATTCATCCTAAAGGTCACAGATTATCCAAATCAAGCAAATGGATTTACTAAAGGAGATAACACAACTCAATATTCCAACTCCGCATTGTTATGCTCACCAACAATATGGATTCAATAGACAAAATATGTTTATTGGATGGATACATTGTATGAACAAAGGCTTCATGAGATTTAAATATAAATGGAGAATGAAACCAAGATGAAAAAATGCAATGACCACACTAACTTCTCTAAACCCTAACTTCCCTTGAGGTGTTGTTCCCTTCTCTCACTAAGCTAACATTGAAATTGACATTTCAAATAACCTATTGTGAGGAGTGCTTCATTTTCATGGCACCCTTGAACAATATTTTTTCTTGTTTCTTCATTTAACAACTTCCCAACAACCTCATCCAATTTCATCTTATTATTCATTAAACAACTTCCCAAAAACCTTATCCAATTTCATTTTATCTTTCCCTCCATTGCTAGTAGCACTTACCATATTATATTGTAAATTTAGAAAGGTAAATGGTAGAGTGATGCACCGGTCTTCCAGAATCCAAGTCATCACTATGGTGCAAATCCTTTCATTCCATCTACACCTTCAACATGAACAATGAATTCTAGGGTTTATTCAACAATGTATGTTTATCTAGTAAGTTTCCCTCTGAGGTAGATTTCCACTGCTTTAAAGAAAGAATATAACTTGTTAACACTATATAAATTGCTTTGGCTAAGGAGGAAAATCACAGAGGTAACCTCAAACCAAGCTTTAGGACTGGAAGCTATCCCTTCCAACCCAGAGAGGGCTCTCTCTTACAGATTTTCAATTAGTTCAGTGGCTAGATCTTCAGTAAAAGGGTTTCAAATTGATTGTGGTAGGACATGGAAGCAAAGACCATTGGGCATGGAGTCAAATAAATAAAAATTATCAATGGATGGTGATAGAATGTTCTAATAATCAGATCCAATATAGTCACACTTTCTCAGTCAATCAAATCATTATAGTATGGTGGCAGAATCAAAGGAAACAATTCATTAAAGCGGAGCATCTACCAAGGATGAATTCTGCATTAACTTTAGAAGAAATTGATGAAAATATATGAAAACAACTGAATTCAGAGCATCTAATAGGGAATCAATTCTGAATCATATAAGTTCATTCAAATACTAAAGACATTACATTTAAATGGAAAAACTCAAAAAGATACACATTCACATGGGAAAACACACACCAAGGAGCACTAACACATGAATATCTTGGTAAGAACATTCAACACTTCTACATGATAATTTAATTAATCTTGGGAAAATATTACAATATATATCAGTGCTTTTCCTCCCTCTCGAACCCCCATTACATCGAAAATTATAAAATATATACACAATTCTTAATGAGCCAGTCTTAACATACTTTTACAAAAATAGATATTCCCTGCAAAATATATAGAGATTTGTTAACACGTTGCTGCCAACTGAGCTCTCCTTTATCTTTGGTAGATCTTTGAATGATTTGTTGACTTTCCTTCGAATTGTACTATACCACTTGAATGAACCTTCAAGGTCAATTGGAAGCAGGTAATTTGTATTTTGTTTTTCCTAATCTTACAATTTCTTTCCATTGAATTTCAGAAGGAATGTCATAATCAACCATTTCCTTAACAAGAATTTATAATTCTATGCAGGATGCATAGGAAATAGTGGGAAGACCTCATTGGATTGTCCTGAATTGGCTTAAAACTTCGAAATCATTCATCAATTTATCAACTATTGTAACCCCTTTTAACCCCTCTTCTAAGTCTTCAAACTTTGAATGATCCATTCGAACTTGAGTCAACAATACATTATATTCTTCTTTTGAATTCAGGTTACCTTTGTCATCCAAAAAAGAAGGGATACCTTTGTTAAACAACTAACTAAATAGGTCCTTGAAGTCTTGAACACTATGTTCCATCTGCTCAATCTTTGTCTGCACATTCTTTATATGATTATGTTTGACAATGATATTTCTAGTCCAAATTATAATAGAAATCCTATCCTTGACCCCAATGGTCTGCAAATCTGCATTAGAAACTGAATTCAATAGATTGATTGCATTTTGAGCCCAATCTAATGGTATTTTCAACAATGTTTCATTTACAACTGCACATTTATGACGAGATGTAACTGTTGCAGTATTCTTGTTATAAAAAAAAATCAGATAATGCCTAAACTTAGTGATATTTGTTGCTAACGAATCCCGAAGAACATGTTTGGCTCCTTGCAATGGACCTTTTACTTTTATCCTTGAATTTAACTTGGAAATCAATCATTCTCTTTTTGAACTTTCTCACTCTTTTCACTCCTTTGAGAAACTTCTTGCTTCAACTTTTTATTTTCTTCTTTTAACCCCTTTATTTCCCCATGTTTCAAGCTAATTTGTGACATGGCTTTTATTAGGTCCTCATCCTTTGTAGCCACATTCTTTTCGTGAATGGGGCATGCAAAGGAAACTATTTCCATCAGTTCTTCTTTTTCTTTGAGCCAGTCCCCTTTTTCCTTTTCCAATTGCACCATTTTGGCTTTATAACTTATCACCTCTTGATGTAGTAATTCTCTTTATTGCTCAATTGTTGTAAGCTCTGGAGTTTGTACATGATCTGATGCTAGAATTTTTAGCTTCTTCTTGAGAGTTTGAATAGTATTCTCTTTTTCATCCAAAAGCTTCTTCATTCCTTGAGGATTTTTTAGATCTGCCCCACAAGCTAAAAAAATATATTTCAAATCTTTTGATTTGAAACTTCCAAGATTTGTTAACTTTTTTTTCTTGTTTCAATTGACTCTCAAGATTAGACACCAACAATGTCAACTTAGAGTTCTTCGATGTCATCTGCAACAAATCTGCATAAATCATATCATTGGTTTTCTTATGAAATTGTATCTTGTCTGGTGCATTGATCTTGTCATATCTGATATTTACCTCTAACACCTTGTCTTCATCAATGAATGCAATGTTCAAAGTATTCTTTTCATGATCCCAAATAGTAATTAGTGAAGTTGTCTCTTGAGATATTTTTCTGACTTCAGGGAATAATTTATGAGCTTCTTTTAATTCCAGTGTCTTCTTCTCTTTATACTTCTTAATGAGATCTTATTTTGATTTAAATGGAGCTCCTTTAACATCTGCAAATACATTCCTTTGATTGTGGAAAACAAATGAAGTATCTTTATTTTTTGGTTCACCTTTCTCCCTTTTAAAAAGAGCATAACCTCCCTGATATTTTGCCTATTATTCTTCCTCTAAATCAATAATATCCTTTACTTGAGTAATCTTCATCCTTTTTCTAACAGATTGTTCCCCATCTACCTCCATTTCTATTATCTCTAGAAAACATCTTTTGTTCAATAATTCAGCTTTAGCAGGGGTTTGGATAGTAATTGTGTGATAATTGAACTACCATGCATACTCTTGCATCTCAGTCGACTTTTCACCTTCTTTAAAACTCTCCAAATTGGCTATTTCATTTTTATTTTGTTGTCTTATGTTAGATATAATCTGATGAGGATCATACCTTATCTTTTCTGCTTCTCGGAAACTCAGGACTTTCAACATCTCTTCTATTGTTGGAATGCATGGCTTGTTTTTTAAAACAAAAGGGCCTATATTAAATGGAAACTTGATATATGTTTCCCTGTGCAGCTTAATGAAATGTTTTGATTCTATTACTAACCTTTGTATAATAAATTCCAATGCAAAAATTCTGGGGGTAATAAAAGCAGGCAGAATATAGGGTACTTCATGAAATCCATAAATTCTAATAACTATAGAACTAATGTATATGAACCAATCCCCAACCCTGTTCTGCTGGTCAAATTGCAATTTGTTCTTCATATCCTCCAACACTCTGGGAAAAACCGCATTATGGATTAACCTGTATATTTTTTACATGATTTTGTTTATGAAAGTAAACATGGTGATTTTCTTTGTTTCTGCTAATAAAAATGAGAAAGATGGAACCATCTTCTTTAGTTCTTCATGATTTGAAACTAGCAACATTCTCAAGAAATAGGTTTGATACCTGAAATGTCTCAGAGAGTGGAAATTCATTAGCTGGGAATGGATTTTCTCAACTAGGAATTCATCAAAATTAAGGCATACTGACTAACTTGACTCAGACTTGAAGACTCTCAGAAGAAAAAATAGCATGACTTCAACAACATGTTGATCATTATCTGACCCTAATATTTGAATCAAAAGTTAACAAGCCAACTACACTTCTTTGGTGAAGATATTTACATTATAAGGCAATGACAAACTTGCAATGGACTAATCTGGTTTGGAAATATGACAAAAAAACTGGTTTTTTAATTCCAATTCACATTCCTTATAAACCATAATCATTTATGTTTCATTAAATGACTCAAAACCTTGTGCAAAATCCTTATGTAACCCTTTCAGAATTCAAATAATGGGTGGCACACCAATTAACAAATTTTGGGAATTGATATGACTGTTCGAGACAATAGGGATAAATTGTGAATTTAACAACATCTATAAAAGGTGCATTTTGGAATCCTAACGCACTTAACCTACTTCTAGACTCAGTGATAGTGTTTACAGAAAACACAGGGTCAAACACATTAGAATCCCTATAAATAATTGAATATTTTTTATTTTCAAGGTTCTAGTAAGGTGCATTTGAAATTTTAGTTTGTTCCATGCAATCATGAGCACTTTATAAATACCTGTAGTCTTTGAATTTGCAGTGGAAGACGGATTGCAGAGATAGAGGAAATATCTTTTGGTAGTTCTCACATTGGTGCTTCAGAAAATAATATACATATAAACCCTTCAATTTATTTAAATAAAGTGTGATTGTGGAAGTTGTCAAGGGTGGTTTTCATCTACACTGCCTTGACCTCTGCAGTGAACCTTGTATTGACACGTACCCCAACGACTATACCGCGGTTTCCATTGTTGAGATCGCTTAAGTAATTAACCCCCGATCACTTTCAACCTCCACAATGAATATCAACCATTGATGAGATTTAAGACTCGCGATCTAAGTTGCCCAACCACATTTCTCTAATGCTTTGCCACTTTTAGCACCTCCGCCAACTTTTTATCATTCTACCAGTTTAGAATATTGCTAACGAGATTTAAATTGTGCTAACCGTTGACTATTAATTCAAACAGAACAAACATTTTTCCTTTATCCCTCGATCGTTATCCTTCGGTTCCACCTGTATATTTTAATTTGGGATAAACTTTAGCACTCTTCAAAAAGAAAGAAACCTTAGTAAGGATATCACTAAAGAAAACCTTACACACTAACAAAACTCAAGTGGGAGGATATTGTATGTACCCATGGAGGAAAGTGGATAGACAAAAATACCCATGGTGGCAAGGATACACTATATCTACTTGGCTTAACAATCTATTGGCCATGATTGATGAACAATTTGACAAAGGTGATGAGATTCATGGTGTGATGGAAAGTGTGATTCTAGACAAAAAAAGATTTCATTTTGGTTTAAGATTGTTACCAATGAAGCTACTTGGAGTGGTTCCCATCCTAATATCTCCAATATATAATGACAATAGAGTTTGCATGCCAAGTATGTAACGAAATATATGCATATCAATTGTTTGGCGTAATCCATATACAACAAAGTGTTAAATCATTGTTCTCATAACCTCTACAATTTGAGGATGCACCCCAAGAGTTCATAGAAATGCATGCTCTTCAAGTAGGTTTTTAATCATGATCAAATTTCTCTCATGTAAAACTATGATGATATGAGTACATTCAGAAGTTTATGTAGCAGATATAAAAATAAAGTTAGAATACATGCAAAGGATTCTAGAAAGCCAATAGAGGCTTATGTTTGCAAGGAAAAAAATCAAGGATCAAGCTCTATTATCTAACTACAACATTTGTAAATATTCAACTCTTTTTTTTATTTTACACATGGATGGAGGAGCAATGGGAAAAGGTGCATCTTCATCTTCCAAACATTCTTCTAAGGATGTGGTCAAAAACAAATCTCCAACTTCATCTACTCTAATTCCTCTTATGTCTAATGCATTTATATTGGAGAAAACAGAAGAGGTGTTGTCGGTGAAAATATCAAATTTGAAGATCACAAAAATAATTCAATAATTAAATTATAAGGGGTCATATGCAAATCGAATGGGCATTGGCCTCCTTTAGATTTGTGCAAATTTATCCACTCAACTTGGAGAGATAATTGTGAGATATTTCTTTTCTCCAAAGGTTTTTTTATTTTGTTTTTTTATTTTATAATGATGTTAATTATTAGAAAAATTTTAAGAAACCCTAGTTTTTGGGAAAAGAAGATGTTTTGATTACTCCATGGTTTCTTGAATTTGACCCTAACATCCCATCAACTGCTAGAATATAGTTTGTGTATCACTCCCAAACCTACCATTACATTTCTAGCATTTATTAGTTTTTGAGGATATTGGGAACTCTTTGGGTAGCTATATGGAAATAGATATTAAGAGAGGCACTGCATTGAGTTTGACCACATATGATCATATTTGTGTTGAGATGGACCTTAGTAAAGGTATTTTGGACAAATTGATTCTCAAACAAAAATATTTTAGATGGAATCAAGTTCTAAGTTATGAGAATACAATATTCTGGTGCCGAATTATCGCCAAATAAGACATCTACATGACACTTGTCCCCATGCATAAGCTCATCCTCCAAGGAAAAAACTATCTAAGAAAAAATTTAAAAGATGGAAATTTCTTGAGCAAACGATGTGTGTTGATGATACAAATATTACTCACAAGGAAATAGTTTGGCCATTTCGACAACAAATAACTTGATTCTAAATATAAATAAAAAAATCCCTAATCACCATCGTAATTGGCACAATCGATTGTTCAATGCATTATGGGACAACCAAGTTACCACAAATTTTTCCTTAGGAATATCTCCCTATTTCTTAGTTTACGGAGAAGAAACAATGCTACGTTCAAATATTTTCTTACGCCCCCTACAACTTTCTTAAAAAAAAATAGGAGATGGAAATAATGGAATGCAAGCTAGAATCATTTCCTTGCTCAAACTCAAAGAGGAAGGAATCAAAACCAAATAAAACTTCACATCCCACCAAAATTTAGTCAAACATTGGTTTGATAAAAGTGCTTCTACAAAGATTTCCAAACTAGATATTTAATTTTAATGTAGGACAAAATTTGTGAACCATAAGGGAAGCACACAAAATTTTACCCTTTGTGGAATGGACCATAGCATATTGTTGAGAATATTGGCAAGGGAACTTATTGCCTCCAAAGCTTGCAAGGAGACCAATACCCCCTACCTACTAACAATCGACACCTTAAATGATACATCAACTAACCCACCTTTATAATGGATAAGCCTGTAAATAGTAGGCTTTTGACATTTATCAAAAATTCCACTTTTGAATTCACTAGTTTGGTAGATGCCCTATCCTCCCTAACCCATCCAAATTTTACTATGGAGATGTGGTAATTGGTTATGTATATGGGGTTTCTAAAGTGTGTAGCACCAATAGTATAAGGTAAAGCCATTGTTCGAAATGCTTCTACATCAACTTAAAGTTTGAAGGGAAAGAAATTTAAATTGTCCATGTAGCAACTTCTATGGCATCATGAAATCCTTGGGGAGTTGGATGATAATCCAAGTACTCTTAACATGCTAAGAACATTAGTTATAGTGGCCATGGAATTGTGGATGATATAAATTAAGGGGATAATGGATCACAGTTTTCTTTTTAATTTTCCAATACCTTTGAGAATATTGTACACTTAGTTGATTCTTCTTAATTGATTTTTAAGTAGAAGTTTTAATGGGTTGACAATGAAAATGATAGATTGAAGGAAAAATTAAAGGTGATTATGAGATTTATAGGTTAAAAAAATTGGTGTAGCCAAATGAATATGAAATTTCCTTTGAATCATTAACATTCTCAAAACCATTTGATTTTAATTCTCTATGAATTGGTAGAACTAGAACCTCTAAACTATTGACAAACCTTGACCATTTTTTGCATAAACTCAAGAGATGGATACAAAAGAAACCCAATCAAAACAATATTGATTCTAACAAACATAACTTTACATAAGGATACTATCACCAACAAAATCAATGACACTGAAAGAGGTGGGAAAAGGAAAATAACTCTAAGAGTTCCAAACAGAACTTTGGAACTTCCTTGAAACAATCACTTGATCCATATTGTTCTCGAGTGAATAATGATAAAATATACATATGGAAATATAGATCCATGAATTGAGGGGTATTGATGATGTCACAAAATATCAAGCTACTTCCCAAAATGACCTTGAGATTTGTACTTTTGATGTGCTAGTAAATTAAGTTGTAATAATGCCACTATAAGTTATTGTGTTATTCCACATGTATTAACTGTGGTAACTACATTGAGTACAATACCAAAATTTTCCTTTATAAAGTATGCAATACAATGAAGTTTCAGGTGTAAAGGTCACTAAGTGTTAATATCATCAAGTTATAAGATCCAAGGAATACATTGTGATTGAGTCTTTGGGGTTGACCAATGGCTATTGTGGTCGGTGGTTACTATTGTCCTCCATATGGAAATCCAAGGAAGAGGGGATAATTCGTTGGGCATTAGAAAGGTACTGATGTCCTTGTTATGAACACTTAATACATGGGAGGATGAGGGAAATTAATTTCTCTAAAAAAATGATCATCAAGTTGTACATCATCATATACAAGTGCTCTTAGGTGCACGAGAGGCATTGGAAGCTCCTTGTGGGGTCGAACCCGAAGAAGCCTCTACTTCAAATGAAGAAGAACCTCCACCCAAATCAAAATTGGGAAAAGTAGTGTTCCAGTCAGGATTCTTATCATCCACAACCCAATCCTTCGAAGGACCTAAATGATACTCTTCTTACCTTATGGAGATAAAGTGGAGATTCAAATGTATGCACATGAGATATTTAGTTTTGTTTGAACCCAACCTATCAAATTTTATTGAGAAGATAATGCCATAGCCCCTTGTGACATGATATCTTTATTTTTCTTTGTATCCAACTTATTGAGTTTTATTGAGAAGATAATGTCATGGCCCCTTGTGAAGTAGCACAAAATATTAGGGCCAACAACTCTTTTGGCCCTGATCTATGAATGGTTCACCACTCCAAGGTGCCAAATTATTTTTATCATTAAAGGATGTAAAGTAAAAAAGGTTCCTTAATCTGTAAGTAAAGTGTTATTTCTTTGAATCACTTACATTAGAGGAATTTTGAGGTTAAAAATGGGTTTCAAAACAAAAAATATGCCAAGAACATTGGTTCCATGTAAGCTTCCCTATTGGCATGAAATGGTACACACCATCAATGGTGCCCATCGGGTACAATATACTACACAATTAATTTAGGTTTAGTTAGACTAAGGGTAGGCTAGGTTAGGTTGAGTTGGTAGGGTAAG
>ML789439.1:548601-563616 GCA_009831015.1 Picea engelmannii
AGCTGCCACCATTCTAGCGAGTCTTTCACTCTGTATTTTTACAGTCTCTGTACATTTCTTTCATTAATAGAAATCGTGTATTACTGTATCTTTGTGTTTATGGTTGCATCTCTGATATATTTTTGTTATATTACTGGATATACATGATATCTCTGTGCATTTCTTTATTATATCTCCGCTCTCATTTCATGCCGAAAATAATCCGGATCACCTTCATTGGCCGGTCGTTCTCCATGATGGGCATTATGTGTATTGTGGCTTTCCTGCTTCAAAAAAAGAGGCTCAAAATTTTATGGCCAAACTTAATAATGAATAGGCTAGACAAGTAATCAATCTTAAATAAACTTTGTTGATTTTATTTAAATGCATGCAGGGTGGATCACTGGAAGACTGTGTTGGCCCAACGCCCAATCTTTTTCGGCATTCAACAAAAGCCACTTAGCCATGCTGGAATCCAAGCCTCAAGTCATCCTCCATTGGCACTTCGTTGAACCAATCGACCTGTAATTTTTCATAAGATCATCAATTTATCTTTTATGGTGAAATAAAAACAAATTTATATGCAATTTATTATTTGGATACAATATTTGAGTTATTGATACTTACAATTCGTGCCACCAGGACCAAGCTTGTGTTGGCCATGCTTTTCTAGTCTAGAATTTGTTTCCTTTGATGTGTCTGGCAGCATATGAAAAGTTTGAAATACATTAGATGTTGCAAATTTCATGTAAAAATAAAAAGTAATAAACATATAATTACATTGTTCAAATTATTTCATACCTTCTTGTGCCTGGTGGTAGCTTTCCCTGTTTTCTTAAAGCCCTCTCCCTTCCATCATCCAACAAGGATTTCCACTCCCTTACTGGAATCATTGGAGGGAACTCATACCTAGGGTTTGCTTCTATATGAACCCTATATTGGTCCCTCACAATCTTCATATGTTGGTCGGATTTCTTGAGGAACTCCGCTCAGTTAAAGGTCTCATCATCGAACAACCCAATCAAGTGATTAATGAGCTCATATTTTAAATTTTTTCTTTGTTTATCCCACCCTATGCGGATGGTGGGCCCAAATATCTCCAGCGAAAAATTGTTTACATGTTTTAAAAACATCATTTCCTGCAAAACGATCATGTCATCATTAGTTTAAAAAGAATGATCTATGAGTAAATTTCAATCAAATTATATATAATTGCTAAAACATTTTTAAATACCTGGGATCTTCTTTATCTTTATGGGAACAAGATTTCCGTCCGCCAAAAATGTGTTATGTACTATTCTTGTGCTAATAACACGAGAAGATCCAGGAAATGTTGCTTGCGAAATATCAATACTACTATCTACTGCATCGACCCCCTGACCCTGTTCTGCATGGTCTGTAGTGCCTCGAGCAATAGATGATGCACCCAAATATTCCCTTTGGGGTGTCCTTCTATGTGTTGTCGATTGTTCAGTCCAAAAAATGGCACATTTTCATATGCACGTGGGGTTATATGCTCGTGATGTGAAGACTCATCAGTAGTATTAATAGCAGCAACAGACCCCTCACTAGGATTATGTGGACGCAAATAAGCCTGTAAAAAAAAATATATTTTAGTTCATGACATATATGAGTAGAAAATATATATATATAACCATAAATGAATTTATCTTCTAATTAAATATCTCGCAGCATACATTCAATGACTGAGCTCTCATAGTCAAATGATCAATATTTTCTCTAATCTCCTCTTTTTTCGGTTGAATGAATACCAAACGAAAGATTTCTACATTTCTTTTTTTTTACGGACTTCTTTAACATCTAAAAGGGGTTAAGAGATGATGTAATGTCATCATCACACATTATCTCATCCACATCCATTTCTATGGATTTCTCTACTAATGGATATGTAGCCTGTGACAGAAATATAGAAAACATTAATATTGAAATGAAACCAATAGACTCATCATAAAAACGTAAAAATAAAACATATTCAATTTGTACGATTACTATGGGTTATACCAGCTAGGCCGAGGATGGTGTCCTCTGATCTATCGGGGACTTGCCCCGATCAAGCGCAACCTGCAACAAAAATATTGAAAACATTATTAATGAAATGAAACCAATAGACTCATCAAAAAATTGTAATAATACAACATATTTAATTTGTACAATTACTATGGGTTACACTGGCTAGGTCAAGGATGGTTTCCTCTGATCTATCAGGGACTTGCCCCGGTCAGGTGCAACCTACAACAAAAATATTGAAAACATTAATATCAAAATGAAACCAATAGACTCTTGAAAAAATATAATTAAAAAACACATTACTTATATTTAATTTGTACAATTTACAATGGGGTATACCTTTTTCCCCGACGATGGCATCATCTCATCCATCGGGGACTTTCCCCGATCAACAACCTTCAATAAAAATATTGAAACCATTAATATCGAAATGAAACCAATAGACTCTTCAAAAACATAATTAAAAATGAGGTATAACTGCTTCTTAGAGGAAGGTGTCATTTAATGAAACATATTTCTTATATTGCTTATATCGAAATGAAACATTAATTAACACAAACATAAGTTATTAGATTCATTAATTACAGGTTTGGTGAAATGTTATATTGACCACTCCCATAGTAATAGTGTTTGTATCTATTCGATTCAAATTGTAATTGATCAACAACTCTTCCCCTACAACGATTGATTTTATGGCACACACGAAATCACGGTTTCCTTCACGCCCCTAAAATACACAATTGGGTTGTTTATTTGTAGACCTGGTTTGTGTACTATTTATAAACCCTAAAACATTCCCTGATGCTTTTGGCCTTCCGTCAATGTACCGAATCCCTTATTTTGATTATTGCCTTTTAGTTGTAAATAATTTGCAGACACTATGTATCTACGCATCCAATATTTGTAATTGTAGCAAGGTTCAACATACTCCATAAATTCAATACATCTATCGTAACCCACCTTTATGCCATCCATGCAAAACAACCCCAAACCGTGTAATGACAATGGTGGAATCCAAAATATCCTCTCCTTCACACAAAAATATGTGTTTAGAGGAGGAAGATCCTTGGGTACCCATTGTTTCACTAGATTTTGTACCTCAAGGGCACCTCCATGTTTCCTATGGTCTCATCATCATAATAACATGACCCCCCTTCCACGAGAAAAAATTCCATTCATCTATGGAATTTCCTTCTAATATTTTGACATCTAGTTGATCTCCCTCTTTTAGGCCTACTAGATGTTTCACTTTCCTCTTGTCTTCCTAAACTTCCCTCACTCGAGGAGGAAAAATATGAAAAATACATGTTTGGTTATACCTCCACCCCATCAAATGAGAGAAATAGCTAACAATCATTCTCATTAATACCTCTCTAAATCATATGACAAAATTAGTTGGCTCTATTTGAGATTACTATTTATACACTTGGGTTTTTGTGTTGCATTTAAGTCATAGTTAATGAACTGTATCACCTCGGTGTATTTCTCATTTATCATAAATGGGTCAAGAACTTCCTTTTTCTGGCCTAAAACAGGTCTCAGGTAGAGATATCTACTCTCTCCTTATTTATTCATTCTTGTAGCCGAGGAATTAATCAGGTCTTTGAAGGATGCACTTAGAGCAGTCAACATGAATGGTATATAAATTGGCAATCCATGTATTTTGTCACATTTACTATTTTTTGATGATATACTAATTTTTGTGATGCTGTTAGGAGGGAATCAACAAGACTCAAATATATTATGGACCTTTATTGTCTTGTTACAGGTATGCATGTAAATCTAAAGAAACCATCTATTTGATTTATTGGTATATTTGAGGAAGATCAAGACTTTATTTCTTCTCCTTTTATTTATAATACTCCGGAGATGGAAAAATTGGCTTAAAGTACCTAGGTATCCATAAGTGTTGGGAGGCTTGTACAAGATAAAGGCCTTTGGTATCGAATAGTAAAGGAAATATATATATATATGAAAATATATATGTATAATGTTATATCTCTTGTGTTTAATGTTAGATGAAAATATTTTGACCATGAGGTTAGGTGGATCCGTTGGTTGCATAGTGTTTGGTTGCTCCAACTCAACTACAAGCTCCAAGTTTTTGTGTGTTTAGTTGTTTACCAAGGACTGCCCTCCAATGCTTGTCTTGCTAAAAGTGGGTCGACAGATGACCTTTTCCTCTGATGTAAGTGCTCAGAGACCTTGAAACAAATTTTATGAGTATATATGAGTGTATCTAGTACCCTCTTGGAATCAATCTGTAATCAATTTCAATTTATGTGGAACCAAACCATAGACAATGATCATATCCCTTTCCAATGTAGGAAATTCCATGAACATGGACACTTGTTTAGGGACTATCCACTCAATGATATATCTGTTTCTAAAAACCATGAATAAAATGTAGACATGGAGGGCTTCATCAAATTCGCTAGCAAAAGGAAATCAATCAAGAAGCAGATGGACTGGAGGACCCCTAGTATACCCAAAGTGACCAACAATTTCTAGTCACTAGTCTCAAAACAAGATGACCTAGAGCCAAAATTAGTGGATGCAAATAAGGAGGCAAATACACCACCCAAATCCAACTAGGAGGATCCAAAACAAAGTAAAAAGGATACAACAGAATAATCAATAGAAATGGAATACATATCCCAAGGAAAAGAATCTACAACCTAATATGATTTGGAGATGGAATCAGATAAGGAGGATAATACCAACTCTAAGGAGGAAGAACCAGAACCAACCAGAGACATCAAATTGAAAGGAAGGGGATCCAACTAAGGGATCATTGATGTATTTATTTCAACAAAGATTAAATAATATAAAATCCAAACTCAAAAAGTGAAACAAAGAAGTGTTTGGAAACATCTTTCATGGTGACATAGAAAAGGAACTCAAATAAGTTTATCATTGGCTCCACTCTGAACCAACTATAGAAAAATAGGAAGCCATCAGGTCCATCCTGAAACACATCCCCTAGATGGTGATCCCATTTTAGAATTTTATCTTTATGAGAAGAGTTACTCTGGAATAAGTTGAAAGAATAGTAATGGACACAGCATCAGGGAAATCTCCAGGTCTAGATGGTTTTACAACATATTTATTCCAAAATCACTCGTTAGTGTTGGGAACATATGCTTGGAATGTATTTGAGGACTCTAGATAAACACAAGGAATTGTATAGGCCTTCAACCCCATATTCCTTACACTCATTCCAAAAGAAGAGAGAGCTAACTCCCCAAACAAATTCAAACCAATATCTCTATGTAATTTTACCTACAAAATCATCTCTAAAGTCATTAAAAACAAATCATATCATGTCTCATATCACTTCTCATTAACAAGGAGGATACACTAAAGGGTGAAAAATTATGGATGGTATCATTGTAGTACATGAGACTATTCACTCCTTAAAATTGACTAAAAAGATAGACATGTAAGTTAAGCTTGATATGTCTAAATCCTTTGATCATATTAATTGGTATTTTTGTGTTCAAATGTTATCTACCATTGGATTCTATCAAACATGGATCTTCTAAGTTAGACAATAGGTCTCCTCATATTTCTTCTCTATCCTAGTGAATAGTTCTCCCTATTCCACCTTCAACCCTTCCCTAGGGATTATACAAGCTAATTCTCTATAGCCTTTCTTATTCATACTGATCGTTGAAAGATTGAGAAGAAGTTTGTGTCAAGAAACTACTAGTGGCAATCTAAAAGGCCTTCTTATCCATGGTGAGTTATATTCCCTCTCCCATTTGCAATTCACAAATGACACACTCGTGGCCAATGTTTCAATCAGTTATATTAATCATTTTTGTTGAATGCTTTACAAAAAATAGTATTCAATGTGTTAAAGCATGCATTGGATGCCCATGGATAACATAATAGGTAAATGATAGGTTGACCTCCTTTTTTTATAGTAAGAGAGATATGAGACAAGGCCTCCCTTTGTCTCCACTCTTATACATTCTCATGGCTCTCTCTTTGAGCAAAAGCTTGGAGCAAGAGAGAATTGTTGGAAACTTGAAGGGTATATCGATTGTCCAGGGAGCCAGATAATCAAGCCACTCTTAGTTTGATGATGACATGTTGCTTATGGGGGGTTCCTTTGTCACCATAACTTACCAATTCAAACAGGTCTTAAATCATTTCATGGATGAGATTCAAATCATATCAGGTATTAAATCATTTAATTCAAGCAGGTCTTAAACCATAACTTACAAAACCTTGGACGAGATTCAAAAGGAGGAGATTTAATTTCTGATTTAGGGTTTTAAAGGATTATAAGAAATTACAAATTTTGGCATCATTCCTAGTCAAAATGGGGTCTCCTATGTCGCCTAATCTATCGCTCCAGCAAGGGAACTCTCAGTCGCTCCTCCTTTGTCGCTCCCACAATGGCTTCTCTCGCTCTAGGTTGCGACCAAGAGGTGAGGTAATTCGGGGGAGGCTATGGGCATGTGAGTGATATCTTACTCCAACAATGGATTCTCTCCCTCCAACAATGGCTTCTCTCACTTTCAGTCACATCCAAGAGGTGAGGTAATTCGGGGGAGGTTATGGGCTCTCAGTCGCGGTGAGGAGGTGAGGTAATTCAGGGGAGCTAGTTATGGGCGTGCGGGTGAGAGATTATGGGTTTTATGTTTGTTTGAATATATCTTATAAATTATATAATTTATATAACTTAAATTATATAAATTGTATTTATATAAATTATATATTATATACTATATATATTTTATATTATATTATATAAATTATATTTATATATATTACATATTATATAAATTATATTTTATATAATTTACATATATTAAATATTTAATAAACTATTGTTAATAACATGTGTTTCCTCATAAGAGTTCACAAGCTCAAATCTAGAGGGAGGTAGGGTATATATACCTCTGTAGTCATTAGCAGTCAAATTGTTGTGCAGAAGGGGTCCCTTGTCCCACAAACAAGGGGGTATCATACACCAATTTGGTGTATGGATTGGTTGTGAACTTTAAATTAGATCATCGTCATCATCATATTATATCATAAAATAATAAATATATTATAATAATTAATAAATATTATATAGTGGGCCTAATGGTTAAGAACATGTGTATACTCCTTGGAGGTCATAGGTTCAAATACATAGGGGGTTAGGGTATGTATAACTTCATCGACAGGGCAAACAATTATATGAGGAAAACCTATGGCCATTTGCAAATCATGACCTAGATGATTATGGGTCAAAGACAAAAGATTAAGACCAAGACTAATATTCTATTTCTATCTCTAAAATAAATCCTCCATATAATGTTTAATCGGGTAAATTTAACATCCTGAATATGGATAATGATCAATCTCAAAAGTAGAGACTACAATGGGATTGGATTGAGAAATTATTATCTAATAAAGATGCCCTCCCTCTTGTAGCATGATCTTTAGGGGATGCTCTTCTTGAAGGGATTTCATCACAAATAAAGGGTATTGATTCTTAGGTTCTCCAAATCTTCATAGACAATATGTTGAATATTCTCTTCAAGTTTGAAAAACATATGGTAGAGAGTCAATTATTTATGCTTCAAATACTCACATTGTTGACCTCCTTCAATCTTGTTGAGTGTGTCAAACAAATACTACATGATTTCCTTAATTAAATATATATGTTGCAACCATCAAGTTAATTGACCATCATCTTATTTGCATGCATATCTAGGTAGATTCCATGGATTTAACATTGATCAATGTTGTTAGATCCCTCATAGTGGAGTTTTCAAGTGAGACATTAGACCTTGTTTGTATTTAATACCATTTCTTGTTGTCACCACAAATATAAGTTGTCCATCATTCAAATTTAAAAAGAATGTGGTTTCACCACAAATCTTCAAATGCACTACTCACCAATATGTCATGCGGCATTTAAGTTACTTATTAGGAAGTTGGACTTCGCTCCTTGGCAACGATGCCTTATTTTTTACAAATCAATGACCATGATATATGTCATAATAGGTGTAATTGTTCATAAAAATATGCTACCATACTACTGTTGATTAATTGGGTTGGTTGTCATTGATGTCAACCCTTGAAGAAAGTCTAGTAGTGAATTTCGGTAGCACAAAGGTTTGGTAAATGGACCCAAGTTTGTTTGATTGATAATGTTATGAGTTTTGATATATTTTCAGGTACAACTATTCTAGATGGATAGTACGTGTCATGCCATTTCTAGTGGTATGCGGAACGTCACATAACTCCTCACGGTTATAGAGTTATGGCCACGTGAAGTTGGAGAACCCTCATGAGTCATCTAGAAGCCCCAAAAGGTCAAAGTAGTCCAAGTGGTTGCAAAGAAGAAATTATTTAAATAATAAAGTGAAGTGATGAGTGTACTATAGGTCAAAGTGGATATAAAAGAAATTATTTAAATAGAAAAATTAATGGAGAAATTATTTAAATAATAAAGTGAAGTGATGAGTGTACTATAAGTCAAAGTGGATACAAAAGAAATTATTTAAATAATAAAGTTAATGGAGAAATTACTAAGTGGACAAGTGGTTAGAAGTGGGTTAGCCCTAAAATAAGGAAAGTCGTTTAAGATGGTTAGAAGGTAACCCCTTGAGGAAGCTACATAAAAGTATAAATAAGAGGCAGGGGTCTCTCATTTTAATTAAATTTGAGCATATTGAATATCTACAAGTGATTGAGGTAACCAAAGGATATATAAGGTGAATTTCAGATGGAAGGTGAAGTAAATAAGGCTGAAATTCAAGGGAGAAAAAATTATTTTGATGATGTTTTCTAAGATATGTTATTTACAGGTCATCTCACCATTTTCGCAATAATTTTTTTTCTAGAATGACTCAAACAACGAAATATGGAAGTCGTTGAGGAAACATATCCAAGAAGTTGTAATAAACATTTCAACTTGTGGGTTGTTTTATTTTTGGAGTTACACTCCGTGGAAAATAGGGTTTGTGGCTAGTCTTGAAACTTGTCTAATACAGGTGTTTCGTGTAAAAACGCCATAATTTATTCATAAAAGATCCAAATTCAGTAAGACCAAATTTATTGGTTAGAGTATTGTCTACAGTATTCTGTGTACCAATTTTAGATCCATACAACACAAATTCCATGTGGGGCACACTCTACAAGTTATCTCTCTAGAATAAGCCAGAATTCAACAAGGTATGCCATTTTTTCTATAACTCCTTTTCTGAGAGGTTCCAAGTAGTGAAACCTGGACGAATTGCACAAAATACATTGAAGAACATTATGTACTATTTTCATATCTTTATTCATTACAGGTACATAGTTATGATTATTTCAAGTTATGGTTGTTGACTAATCCAAAATTAGTCATGTGAGACTAAAGTAAAGTTTGATGAGAATCCTAGTCTCTTGTTGTTAAAGTTAAGGAAGGTTTTCAGGTATGTGATCATATACACCAGGTCTATTACAGAGTTACAAATTAGATTTGAATGATGAAATTGATGAGGGCTTTTGGTTGAGGTACATGTTGGGTACATGTTTGAGACAAGTAGCTGATGAGTTGGCACATACATGAGGTGTATAGTTCATGATGTTGGTACATATTGATGAGTAATATTTTATGTATATTTGATGCATGATTGATACCTATTTGGTGCATGGTTGATGCACTCGTTGATGGTACAGGTTGAGGTACATGTTGGTGCATGGTTGATGCACTTGTTTATGGTACAGGTTGAGGTACAGGTTTGTGCATGGTTGATGCACTTGTTTATGGTACAGGTTGATTACAATTTGTTTGGTGCAGGTTGATTGGTACATGTTTACAACAGTATATCTCACAGTGATAGTGTGACAGTGGTTCCATAATTCTACTTCTACCATAGAGAAGTTGGACGGGGCAAGCAAAGGTTGTTGTAGCCACCTTCCAGTTGTAGCTGGAGAACATAGGGGGTTGTAGCCTCCTTCTGGTTGTAGCCAGAGAATTGGAGAGTTGGAGCTTCCCTCAGGTTGTAGCATGATAAACTAGGGGGTTGGAGCCTCCTTCTAGTTGTATCTAGAAAACAAAGGAAGTTGGTGCTTCCAATGAATGTAATTCTTAAAGACATATAAGAAAAATCATTCTATGGTTTTCTCCCGCTTTTAGTTTTCACGTAAAAACACTGGTGTACTGTGTATGTGTATGATTGCTCATTTTTTCATTGTTTATTTACTCTACAACTATTGGATGATAATGCTACATTGATATAACACTTGCATTTTTTGGTTAAAAAGGATTAAATTTATCTATGACACAGATGCAGATTAGGAAAGTTGCATTGATGACCGACAAAGCACCAATGGAGCAGCATTCTACTTGGGTGAGTTTTTAGTATCTTAGCAAAGCAATAAACAATCATCAATATATTTATCTACAACCAAAGAAGAGTATATTGCAGCAGCAAGATGTTGTACTCAGGTTCTATGGATGAAACAAACTTTGATATATATACAGTTTGAGTATGATGAGCCCATTCCAATCTATTGTGATAATACAAGCGCCATCGGTATCTTGGAGAACCTGGTGATGCACTCCAAGATGAATCACATTCAAATAAAGTATCACTTTCTATGGGAACAGGTTGCAGAGAAGAAAATTAGAGTTGAATATGTGGGCACAAAAGAATAAGTGGCAGATATCTTTACAAAACTGCTTCTAAGGGAAGCCTTTGAGTATTTTCTCTAGAGACTCGGAGTAATTTCTACTCCAAAATGAATGATTTTGAATTCTTATCGTATATGTCTTAGATTTACATGAGGAAGCACCATAAATAGGATATTTCAGGTTGGGGGATCAGTTTCAGGAAGAGTTCAGTCATGAGGAGTATCCCCAAGGACATTTCAATTAGGGGGAGTAGCCCAGGATGGAAATATACCTTTTCCATTGATGACAAAGGGGGAAAGATTTATCAGATGCAGGATAGAGAGAGAAAGAGCACAGGGGCATGGTTCTAGGGGAAGCGATGGTCACAGGGGGAGAATGAGTGATATGACTTCGGTATTGCATCAGAGTGTTTCCATCAATGCCAAAGGGGGATATTGTTGATTAATTGGGTTGGTTATCATTGATTTCAACCCTTGAAAAAAGTTAATAAATTTAATGGAGAAATTACTAAGTGGACAAGTGGTTAGAAGTGGGTTATCCCTAAAATAAGGAAAGTGGTTTAAGATGGTTAGAAGGTAACCCCTTGAGGAAGCTACATAAAAGTATAAATAAGAGGCAAGGGTCTCTCATTTTAATTAGACTTGAGCATATTGAATATCTACAAGTGACTAAGGTAGCCAAAGAATATCTAAGGCAAATTTTAGAGGGAAGGTGAAGTAAAGAAGGCCGAAATTCAAGGGAGGATAAATTCTTTTGATGATGTTTTCTAAGGTATGTTATTTACAGGTCATCTCACCATTTTCGCAATAATTTTTCTTCTAGAATGATTTAGATAGCGCAATCTGGAGGCCGTTGAGGAAACATATCCAAGTAGTTGTGATAAAAATTTCAGCTTGTGGTTCGCTATATTTTTGGAGTTACACTCCATGGAAAATAGGGTTTGTGGCTAGTCCTGAAACTAGTCTAAAACGGGTGTTTCAGGTAAAAATGTCATAACTTATTTATAACAGATCCAAATTTAGTAAGAAAAAAGGTCTTGGTTAGAGTATCGTCTTTAGTATTCTTTGTACCAATTTCAGATTCATACAACAAATATTATGTTCAGGGCATGCTCTACAAGTTTGCTCTCTAGAATAAGCCATAATTCAACAAGGTATGACATTTTTTCTATAACTCCTTTTCTGAGAGGTTCGAAGTAGTGAAACCTGGAGGAATTGTATAAAAGACACTGAAGAACATTGTGTATTATTTTCATATATTTATTGATTGCAGGTACATAGTTATGATTATTTCAAGTTAGGGTTGTTGACTAATCAAAAATTAGTCATGTGAGACTAAAGTAAAGTTTGATGAAAATGCTAGTCTCTTGTTGTTAAAGTTAAGGAAGGTTTTTAGGTATGTGATCATATACACCAGGTCTATTACAGAGTTACAAGTCATATTTGGATGATGAAATTGATGAGGGATTTTGGTTGAGGTACATGTTGGGTACATGGTTGAGACAAGTAGTTGATGAGTTGGAACATACATGAGGTGTATAGTTGATGATGTTGATACATCTTGATGAGTCATAGTTTATTTGTATTTGATGCATAATTGGTACATATTTGGTGCATGGTTGATGCACTCATTGATGGTACAAGTTGAGGTACATGTTGGTGCATGGTTGATGCACTTGTTTATGGTACAGGTTGGTTCATGGTTGATGCACTTGTTTGTTGTATAGGTTGATTACATGTTGTTTGGTATAGGTTGTTTGGTGCAGGTTGATTGGTACATGTTTACAGCAATATATCTGACAATGATAGTGTGACAGTGATTCCATCATTCTAATTCTACCACAGGGCCATTGGACGAGGCAATGACAGGTGGTTGTATCCACCTTCCGGTTGTAGCTGGAGAACATAGGGGGTTGTAGCCTCCTTCTGGTTGTAGCCAGAGAATTGGGGAGTTGGAGCTTCCCTCAGGTTGTAGCCTGAGAAACTAGGGGGTTGGACCCTCCTTCCAGTTGTAGCTGGAAAACAAAGGAAGTTGGTGCTTCCAATGAATGTAATTCTTAAAGACATATAAGAAAAATCATTTCGTGGTTTTCTCTCGGTTTGAGTTTCCACATAAAAACAATGGTGTACTATGTATGTGTATGATTGCTCATTTTTTCATTGTTTATTTACTCTGCAACTATTGGATGATAATTCCACATTGATACAACACTTTCATTTTGTGGTTAAAAAGGATTAAATTGCCCTATTACTGATTCACCCCNTCAGTAATCCAACACCTACACATGAAATAGGGGAAAAAATATCCCTTGGAGCAATGCCCTCTCATTGTCATAATTTCTATTAGGTTCCCTTGAAATCAACGTCATTTCATTTTCAAAGAGTGCAACTACTACCATGAAATGGGCTCCATATATCACTATTAAATGTTGTCAAGTCAACAACCAAATATTATTTCATTCTTCCTTTAAATCTACATACTACAACTGTAATAATTAATGTGAAAAATGGGGAATAATATTCCCTAAATATATTAAGAACACGTGCACCCTACTCCACATTAATGTATTTCCATATCTCTACATATAATAGTTTTAGTTACAACATATAAGCTTGAATGCCCTTCTTCTTGTTATATATTTAGAAAAGTCTTTAAAAATCCACCCTCTATTGGGAATAGGTTCACTCCTCAAAGATAGGGCCTTGAACACTACCCATAATCCTAGGAAATGAACCATCAATGCTACCATATGAAACAAATTCAAACTAGTTTCATCTTTTCTTCCCAAACACTATTTAGATCTACGTCACAAGTGTATCGTTTTTCCTTGTAGATGCTTCTCGTATTCAACACCTTAATGTTTCCCTCAAAAAATTGAAATGGTTATGAAAAAAACAATGAGGAGGGATAAAAAACAACAATAATATTGTCTCATTGGATATCTCAATGGATATTCCTTGTGGCAGTCTCCTCCAATTCCCCTTTTAGAACAAAATGTCCCATATTAAATAATATACAATGAATCCAAATATAAAAATTAATTTCCCATATTTCAATCTTACTTTCTTTAAATCCGATAGTAATTATCTACTATGATGATTTATATTGTGATTTTGGTTCTACTATGTTCTTGTGCAAATTTCATAGTAGTTTCCATGGTTTATATCCTTAAACTAGGGCTTGGGCCATAAAGGCCATCATTTTTACACCTAATCCTTCAAATTTGGGTTGTATTCCACCCTTGGGAAAAATGTTATATCTAAAAAGCATGTCTTATAGTTTAGTCTATAATATATGGCCATAAGATCTATGGGAAATTTAGTAAT
Organism: Picea engelmannii; assembly: GCA_009831015.1. Taxonomy (NCBI): domain Eukaryota; kingdom Viridiplantae; phylum Streptophyta; class Pinopsida; order Pinales; family Pinaceae; genus Picea; species Picea engelmannii. The sequence goes on from ML789439.1 coordinate 562,564, forward strand.
TTGTATTTTTTAGGGGAAAGGAAGACAATGGAGTCGACAACAGGTCAAACAAAGGCACTCATTTTTCATTTTTTGAAGGTCACTTATAGGGGCTTTATAGGGATAGAATCAGGAAGCTCTTGAGGGTATACCAATCAAATGGTATGTTAAAATTAGGATCCATAAGTCGTTGCATGTGTATCTCACAACAATAAATGGCCTCCACTTAGAATCATGTCCTCAAGCACAACATGGAAAAAATGACCTAGCAATTAGAGCCTTTGTCATGACAAGTCATGTACATGAGGAGGCACACCTTATTTTTGGGTTTTGATAGAATAACCAAAGAATATTTGATTGTCGAATTATTTTTTTGAGTCATGTTTGAGTCCAGAAACTGTCCCATACCGTCAATGCATATGTGTTGCCCTAACATGTCATGAAATTTCAGTCCATACAAGCACAAATTGAAAACAAAATCAACATTGGCCCCATCCACATTAATTGTTCTATAGGCTTGTTGTTTGATTGTCGGATTGTTTGTGTGATTCATGTTTGAGTCTGGAAACCCTCCCATACCATCAACGCATGCGTCTATTCTAACCATGTCAAATTTCATTCCATACAAATACAAATTGAAAACATTTCAACGTTGGCCCCATTCACATGTCATGATTTATATGTGTTGGTTTCAAGTACATGAGCAAGAATGCCTTATTTTTGAGTTATTAAATATTATATGATAACTAACTAGGTGAAATAAGCATAGTTGTGCATTTATAACCTTGCCGAGCTTATCTTAGTTTCGAGAATTGTTTAATATTCTCTACTGAACGGGGTCGACCACGTGAAGGTGGAACCTCATTTGTTCCCCCCCCCCTCACATCACTCTCAATTCCCCAAAACCTGACAAAATCTATGTACTAGAAAATAAATGAATGTGTTTTTTGTCATAACTAAGAAACATATCCTACAACATATACCGACATACTAGAAAATGATATAACTAAACTTGAACACTAATTTATACAATATACCAATACAAGTCAATAATTCTATCAATATTAAATCTAT
>ML789439.1:565128-579405 GCA_009831015.1 Picea engelmannii
CCCCCCCCCCCCCCCTCATGTCACTCTCAATTCCCCAAAACCTGATGTAACACCATGTCTCCCCCAGTCTGTAAAAATAATTGTATTGGTGAAGAACTATTGCAAACTCAAAGATGTGAATGTTTGATTTGATGGACCTTTGTATAAAAGGTCGATGAATGTAAATTATGTTATGAATGTATGTTGCACGGCTGCTAAGGAGGGGATGTGCTAAAAGAGACCACGATGGCTAATGAGAGGTGGTGGAAGGGACCTGGAATGGTTGGGTTAACTTCCACCGAACCAATACCGTACTGGTTTTTACTTGCTCAAAGACCAAAGTAACTCTCTGACCCTGGAATGAATTACCCGCCATGATGGTAGGTGGGGAGGTTCCTCAAGAGTTAATGAGGGGATGGGGGTGAACCACCGATCCGTAGAAGCTCTAAAACCTTACCATGGACGGGGGGATTCACGCCACACGCAATCTTGCAGAAAAAGGCAAGAAAGGAAGTGTCAGGGAATAGGGGAAGAGAACATGCGCGACAGGGATCGCGGAAGAGAACTGGGAGAAACTCGAGAAATATAGGGAGTTCTGAACAGAGGAGGAGGAGAGTAACCTTCGTCCTTGAATTTCGTTGAGCTGGAAGTAGGAGACAAAATCTCAAGAATCGTGGTCTAGCTTAGGGGTGGCTAGTGGTAAATCCGTTTGGAGTCACTAAGCCTATGGTTGGGTGGAAACGAGCACCCCTCTCAGCATTCGCGTCCCACCTGGTGTTTCTGATAAGTGTTTATATCTTGCATCTTGAATTGAATATCCTAGATGCATGCTCATGTTTATACGCTCATAAATGTTTCTGTATAGAAGTGTTTGCCTTTTGTTTTGATCATAAATAATGGATGCATGCTTATACTTATATGACCATAATCGGTTTATGTATAGAATGAATAAGTTCAAAATACGAGTCCATTCCCTTGAGATTTGTTCCATCTACTTGACTCACGCTATTTCCTGGTTTGATTTCCCGAAGGCACCTCCTCCCGGGAAGTTTCCTCGCATTCCAAAGCCAGAGTGAGTTCCTTGAAAAGACTACCGTTATAGTAAACCCATGAGTTTACTTTACCCCTATCACAGAGTTCATAGCTTGGCGAATTAGGAAGGCTTTTCAATCAGGTCACCAAGCCTAGGGATAATTACCCAAGAACCCTCTGAAGGATCATGTGATATGAGTCTGGAAACCTTGTACAAGAAAGAGTAGTACTCTCAGGTTTCAGCGTTTCGGCACCTGGGAAACCAAAGGGCAAGACCCCTCGTCTTCACCAGTCATGAAATCCCGGTATACGAAACCCCAAATCGGTTTAGCGTGAAGAGGTTTCGGCGTTTCGACACCCGGGAAACCAAAGGGCAAGATCCCTCGTCTTCGTCGGTCGTGAAATCCTGGTATACAAAACCCCGAATCGGTTTAGCGTGAATAGGTTTCGGCGTTTCAGCACCCAGGAAACCAAAGGGCAAGACCCCTCGTCTTCGCCAGTCACAAAATCCCGGTATACGAAACCCCAAATCGGTTTAGCGTGAATAGGTTTCGGCGTTTCGGCACCCGGGAAACCAAAGGGCAAGACCCCTCATTTTTGTAAGTCGCGAAATCTCGGTACACGAAACCCCGATGCGCTCTGTGGATGAGCCCTAGGTCACCGGACAGGGTCTTTTGGTAGGAAGGAGGAGTCCCGAAAGAATCTGGCCCGTCCATTTGTAGGGACGCGTGGCGAAGATCTAAAGCTGTCGGGGTTCTGGAGATCGAGGAAATAAGAGTGAAGACCCTGCCAAAATCCCGAAAGGTAGAATGTTAGGATTTAATCTGGGCCGTTGATCAAGTTGATGATCTGAATGGTACATCCGGATGATACCAGGCTTTCAGGTTTCGGGGATTGAAGGAACAAGGGTTCCTTGCAACAGGAATCTCGAAAGTCAAGTTCCGGTAGCACCATTTGGTGTTAGCGTGTGTTCACTGAAATGGTCGCATGGAGTAGGAAAAAGGGTAGCCAAGGAGCTTGTTAACCCCATTTCAGTTTTCTGCACTTAAAAGGACAGGGAGCCAGGGAGAGCTCGTACACAAAAATCTCGAAACGTGAAGGCTGGAAGCACCTTTTTGGTAAGGCCTGCGGTCATAGCCAATGATCACATGGAGGAGGATAAGGGAAGGGATGGTCTATGCTAGGCCCCATAGAAATTCGAGGATTTTGTCCCTCAAAGAAAAGACAAAAAGAAGAAAAATCTAGGTTGTCGTAGTGGGTGTCTGACAAATTGGTATCAAAGCATGGTTACAACACTTGGCCTACTTGGGCTCATGAACGAGTTGCGCAGAAACTCCATTTGAAGTACTCTTAAAAGGAGTAACCCTCTATCTTAACCCTCTTTATCAAAAGCCGAAGTTAAGAATGAAAATTCCTATTGTGTGTATGCATTTGAAAAATATGAATTATGCGTTGATTGTGAATGAATATAATGTTGACTAACAACAAGTGTTTTTCTTGCACAACAAGCGGATGATCAACCGCAGGAAACTGCAGACGCATAGAATGGTGACACACCACGAAGTGGGGGATGTCTCCCACAATAGAGATGAAGAGTCTGACGAAAGGAGAGTGGTAGAGACCCCTCCAGATCTAGCTGAGACTGTGAGAAGCCTCATGGTCGAACTATAGAGCTACAAGGCCAACAACAAGAGGTTTATAAAAGAGAAAGAGAAGCAAACGGAAATTAATGCAATCTTGCTGCAGAGTTTATCTGACATACAAAGACAATTGCAACATGGACCTAACACCAGTCACGCAGACCAACGACAAACAAAGAGAAGTCGAAGCCCACCTGGGATACAGAAACATGGTCTTTTAAGTGGCCACACTGGGAGGAGCACCTTGAGAAAGGTCCACCCCAGAGATAAGGGACAAGCGTTGGACGATTCCTCTGGAAAGGAAACTGGCGACTTGGAGGGATCTTCTAATAGCAGAACTAGTTCTTATTCCAGAAGAAAATGGAAGAAGCGAAATCATTCCAAAAATCATAATCTCGAAGAATTCAAGAAGGCCAAACCACCCTCTTTCGACGGTGAAATAAAGAAGGGAGAGGAAGCGAAGGCCTGGCTGCCTGGACTAAAGAAGTATTTCAGAGTCCATGAATTCTCGGAAAACTTGAAGGCCTGAGTAGCCACTGTCAACCTGAATGGGAAGGCTTCCATTTGGTGGGAAGACCTTAAGAACGTAAAAGGGATTCACGAAGAAGACCTATCTTGGGAATGGTTTGAGAAATACTTCAGGAAGAAGTATCTGTCGGAAAAGTATTTCGACGAAAAGACTAAAGAATTTTATGAACTCAAGCTGGGGCAACTCACCATAGAGGAATATGTCAGCAGATTCCTCGAGTTGTTGAGGCATGTACCCTATATAAAAGTAGAAAAGGCAAAGGTGCAATGATTCATCAGTGGACTACCTAAGGACTATCAGAATAGGATTGAGTTTGATGAGCCAAAGACCCTAGAAGACACTATTCGAAAGGCAAGATATTGTTATGAACAGCTTGGGCATCGGACAAAACCTCGTGAAGGTTGGAAGCAAAAGAATAGTTCGGGACTCCAGAAAAAGGGGTTTAAATCCCCAAGATTTAAAAACTATAAAAAGGACTCAAGGATGAGCTTCCCAACCCAAAGTGTACACCAGCAGAATTTCCCCTCCCAGAGCGGAAATAAACCTTTTGGATCTACCCTAGGAAAGATTGATAACCCGAAGAAAGAACCCTTGAAATGTTGGGGTTGTGGAGAAGAACATCTACTGAGGGACTGCCCGCACCGACAACAGAACAGTCGGAGAATTTACAATGTTCAAGAAGCTACAACCGTCAATGTCATGTCCAGGAGCGTGCCACAAATTTATGCAGCCTTGGATAATAAACAAGCTGACCACCAAGCTTCAGTGGTGGAGATGGAAGGTATGATCACCAACCATCTAGTGTCTATTCTAATTGACCCTGGTTCAAATTTGAGTTATATAGCCCCTAAGGCTATTGATAAGTGTAAATTGCAGCCACATAAACACGCCAATCCATGGTTGGTATAGTTAGCCACTGGCACCAAAAGAAAGGTAGCGAAGGTCATACCAGCTTGCCAATTCACTATGGGTGAATTCCCCACCCAAGCAACCCTTAACATACTACCCCTATGATCATATGACCTGTTGATTGGTATGGACTAGCTAGCCACATATAAATCTAGACTGGACTGTTACCATAAAACATTAGAATGTGTAAGTGAAGAAGGAAGAAGGATAACCCTTCAAGGGATCCAAAAACCTGTCTCGGTGAGACGAATATCATCTCTTGAAATGAGAAAGTATTGCAGAAAGGGATGTCCACTATATGCGATACAAGTGTTGGAATCAGTTGAAGATGACAAACCCAGCCTCGAAGACCACCCCACACTAAGAGAATATAGAGATGTATTTCCAGAAGAGGTATCAAGTCTACCTCCGAGAAGGGACATTGACTTCTCGATAGAACTTGCACCAGGAGTGGTGCCAATGTCTAGGACACCCTACAGGATGAGCACACCCGAGCTAGTTGATCTTAAATTACAACTAAAAGAAATGATGGACAAAGGCTATATCTGGCCCAGTGTGTCTCCATTGGGAGCACCAGTCCTGTTTGTGAAAAAGAAAGACGGTACCCTCCGACTGTGCATATATTATAGACAACTCAATAAGGTAACCATAAAGAACAAGTACCCCTTACCCTGGATTGAGGACTTGTTCAATCAATTGGGAGGTGCTTCCATCTTCTCAAATATTGACTTGAGATCTGGATACCATCAAGTCTGAATCAAGGGTGAAGACATCCACAAAAATGCCTTCAGGACGAGATACGGTCACTATGAGTTTGTGGTAGTACCATTTGGATTAACCAATTCCCATGCCACTTTTATTTTCTTGATGAACAATGTGCTCAGCAAATTCCTAGACAAATTTGTACTGGTTTTTATTGACAATATATTCATTTACTCCAAGAATAAAGAGGAACATGAGGAACATCTTATACTTGTGCTTCAAGTGCTAAGAGATCATCTCTATGCCAAATTTTTCAAGTGCAACTTTTTCTAGAAGCAAATACATTACTTGGGCCATGTCATATCTGAAGAGGGAGTAGCAGTAGACCCTGACAAGATCAGGTCTATCATGGAATGGCCTACCCCAAAGGACATTTCAGATATCAGATCCTTTATGGGCTTAGCAGGATACTATAGGAGGTTTATAAAAGGATTCTCCAAGATTGGTTGTCCAATCACTACCCTCCAGAAGAAGGGAGTTAAATTCCTTTGGACCCCAAAATGCGAAGAAAGGTTTTAGTCCCTAAAACATATACTGACCCACACACCTGTGTTGAAGATCATCGATCCCGAAGCTGACTTCCTAGTGTGCACAGATGCCTGCAAGGAAGGGCTCGAAGGAGTCCTTATGCAAGAAAGAAGTGTAGTCTGCTATGAATCCCAAAAATTGAATGAGCATGAAGCCAACAATGTGACCCATGATCTAGAGCTGGCCGCCATAGTGCATGCCCTAAAAATGTGGAGGCATTACCTCCTGGGAAGGAAATTTGTACTTATGACAGACCACTGTGGATTGTGATATATGTTTGACCAACCAAAGCTCAATGCCAGATAAGCTAGGTGGATGGCCCTCCTTAGCGAGTTTGATTTTGAAATCAAACATGTTAAAGGAAAGGAAAATAAGGTGGTCGATGCCCTTAGAAGAAGTATGAAAACAATTCACCTAGCACCGGTGAGCACCTGCGAGACGAATGTCAAAGAAAGAGTCAAGAATGCATAAGAAACAGACACATTCTTCCAGACCATGACCTCGTACTTGGAGCAAGAACCCACAGGGATAAAGTATGAAGGCTAGCATATGATAGATGGAGGTCTGCTAACTTACATAAACAGATTGTATATTCCAGATTGTGATGACTTGAAGAGGTTCATAATGGATGAACTACATAAAATACCATATATTGGTCACCCGGGATATCAGAAGATGATCACAGCCACTAGGAAACAATTCTATTGGCTCAGGTTAAAGAAATACATAGCTAACTATTTAGCTAAGTGCCTAGAATGCCAACAGGTTAAAGCAGAACACCGACACCCAGCGGGATTATTACAACCTATACCAATCCCGGAATGGAAATGGGAAACCATTTCCATGGATTTCATCACCGGATTACCAACCTCGACCAGGCAGAATGACGCCATCATGGTGGTGGTGGATAAATCGAGCAAGTCTGCCCATTTTATCCCCGTCAATTCGACTTGCAAGGCAATAGATATCACCAACATATTCATGAAGGAGATATTCAGACTACATGGTATTCCTAAAAAGCTCGTGTCTGACAGAGACATGAAATTTACTTCCAACTTTTGGAAATCCTTGATGGCTGGTCTAGAAACCAAATTATTGTTTAGCACAGCCTATCATCCTCAAACCGATGGACAGATGGAAAGAGTGAACCAAATATTAGAATACATGCTAAGAATGCATGTAATGCATCAACCTAAAAAGTGGGAATACTACCTGCCACTGGTGGAATTTGCCTACAATAATAGCTACCAAGAATCCCTGAAGATGAGCCCTTTCGAAGTCCTCTATGGTAGACCGTGCAACACTCCATTCAGTTGGAGTAACCCAGTAAACAAAATTACTATTGGACCCGACATGTTGAAAGAAATGGAACAACAAGTGATTCAGATAAAACAAAATCTAAAGGTCACTCAGAATAGACAGAAAAGTTACACCGACCGAAAGAGAACTCCAAGAGAATTCAAGATGGGAGACCACATATATCTCAGAGTTAGGCCTAGGAAGAGTTCCCTGAGGATGGGAGCTTGTGCAAATTTGGCACCTCAGTATTGCGGACCCTTTGAAGTTCTAGATAGAGTGGGACCTGTAGCCTATAGGCTAGCACTTCCTTCCATAGTAAAAGCACATAATGTTTTCCATGTTTCATTATTGAAGAAATATGTACACGATTCTAATCATATAATTGACTGGTCTGTGATCGAGGTGGAACTGGAGGGAGAATTCCTACCAGAACCTCAATGCATACTGGACAAAAAGGAAACCCCACTCAGGAACCGAACCATTGCACAGGTCAAGGTGCAGTGGAAACATTTTGGCCCAGATGAGGCTACATGGGAAATGGAAGATGCCATGAAACAGGCATATCCGATTTTGTTTACTTCTGTACATACATGTCATATTGATAGATAGAATATCGAGGACGATGTTCCTTTAAGGGGGAGAGAATTGTAACACCCTGTTTCCCCCAGTTTGTAAAAATAATTGTATTGGCCAAGAACTATGGCAAACTCAAAGATGTGAATGTTTGATTTGATGGACCTTTGTATAAAAGGTCGATGAATGTAAATTATGTTATGAATGTATGTTGCATGACTGTTGGGGAGGGGATGTGCTAAAATATACCACGATGGCTAATGAGAGGTGGTGGAAGGGACCTAGAATGGTTGGGTTAACTTCCACCGAACCAATACCGTACTGGTTTTTACTTGCTCAAAGACCAAAGTAACTCTCTGACCCTGGAATGAATTACCCGCCAGGATGGTAGGTGGGGAGGCTCCTCAAGAGTTAATGATGGGATGGGGGTGAACCGCCCATCCATAGAAGCTCTCAGACCTGACCACGGACGAGGGAATTCGTGCCACATGCAATCTTGCAGAAAAAGGCAAGAAAGGAAGTGTGGGGGAATAGAGGAAGAGAACACGCACGACAGGGATCACGAAAGAGAACCGAGAGAAACTTGGGAAATATAGGGAGTTCTGAACAGAGGAGGAGGAGAGTAACCTTCGTCCTTGACTTCCGTTGAGCTGGAAGTAGGAAACAAAATCTCAAGCATCGTGGTCTAGCTCGGGGATGGCTACTGGTAAATCCGTTTGGAGTCACTGAGCCTATGGTTGGGTGGAAATGAGCACCCCTCTCAGCAGTCGTGTCCCACCTGGTGTTTCTGATAAGTGTTTATATCTTGTATCTTGAATTGAATATCCTGGACGCATGCTCATGTTTATACGCTCATAAATGGTTTATGTATAGAAGTGTTTTCCTTTTGTTTTGATCGAAAATAATGGATGCATGCTTATACTTATATGACCATAATCGGTTTATGTATAGAATGAATAAGTTCAGAATACAAGTCCGTTCCCTTGAGATTTGTTCCATCTACTTGACTCACACTATGTCCTGGTTTGATTTCTCGAAGGCACCTCCTCCCGGGAAGTTTCCTCGCATTCCAAAGCCAGAGTGAGTTCCTTGAAAAGACTACCGTTATAGTAAACCCATGAGTTTACTTTACCCCTGTCACAGAGTTCATATCTCGGCGAATTAGGAAGGCTTTTCAATCAGGTCACCAAGCCTAGGGATAATTACCCAAGAACCCTCTGAAGGATCATGTGATCTAAGTCTGGAAACCTTGTACAAGAAAGAGTCATTCTCTCAGGTTTCGACGTTTTGGCACCCGAGAAACCAAAGGGCAAGACCCCTCTTTTTCGCCAGTCGTGAAATCCCAGTATATGAAACCCCAAATCGGTTTAACATGAATAGGTTTCGGTGTTTCGTCACCCGGGAAACCAAAGGGCAAGATCCCTCATCTTCGCCAGTCGCGAAATCCCGGTTTACGAAACCCTGAATCGGTTTAGCGTGAATAGGTTTCGGCGTTTCGGCACCCAGGAAACCAAAGGGCAAGACCCCTCGTCTTCACCAGTCACAAAATCCCGGTATACGAAACCCCGAATCGGTTTAGCTTGAATAGGTTTCGGCGTTTTGGCACCCGGGAAACCAAAGGGCAAGACCCCTCGTTTTCGCAAGTCACGAAATCTCGGTACAGAAAACCCTGACGCGCTCTGTGGATGAGCCCTAGGTCACCGGACAGGGTCTTGTGGTAGGAAGGAGGAGTCCCAAAAGAATATGGCCCGTCCATTTGTAGGGACGCGTGGCGAAGATCTAAAGCCATCGGGGTTCTGGAGATCGGGGAAATAGGAGTGAAGACCCCACCAAAATCCCGAAAGGTAGAATGTCAGGATTTAATCCAGGTCGTTGATCAAGTCGACGATCTGGACCGTAGATCCAGATGATACCGAGCTTTCAGGTTTCGAGGATTGAAGGAACAAGGGTTCCTTGCAATAGGAATCTCGAAAGTCGAGTTCTGGTAGCGCCATTTAGTGTTAGCATGTAGTCATTGAGATGGTTGCATGGAGTAGGAAAAAGGGGAGCTAAGGAGCTTGTTAACCCCATTTCGGGTTTCGACACATAAAAGGACAGGGAGCCGAGGAGAGCTCGCACACAGAAATCCCGAAACGCGAAGGTTGGAAGTGCCTTTTTGGTAAGGCCTGCGGTCATAGCCAACAATCACATGGAGGAGGATAAGGGAAGGGATGGTCTGCACTAGGCCCCATAGAAATTCGAGGATTTTGTCCCTCAAAGAAAAGACAAAAAGACGAAAAATCTAGGTTGTCGTAGTGGGTGTCTGACACCCGAAAAAATCTATGTACTAGAAAACAAATGAATGTGTTTTTTGTCATAATTAAGAAATGTCTCCTACAACATATACTAACATATTAGAAAATGGCATAATTAAACTTGAACACTAATTTATACAATATACCAATACAAGTCAATAATTCTATCAATATTAAATCAATATATATATATATATATATATATATATATATATATATAGAGAGAGAGAGAGAGAGAGAGAGAGAGAGAGAGGCATACATCATACACTTCAATGTAATTGATCATATTCTCTATCCAAGTCCACATCTATATCATCTGATTCAACATTGTAAGGATTGTCCATATCATCATCGCCGTCGTCGATGTCAATTTCAATAAAGTCATCATCGATATCATCTTCATGAACATTGTCTCCTACATCATCTCGTTCAAATAATTCTTCAACATCTTCCTCTGGAACATGATCATCTAACTCATGTTGATCCTCTACATCATCTTCTTCTTCAATATCCTCTTGATCTTCCTCTACATTATACTTTACCATCTTTCCTCTTGGATCATGTCTAATAACAAATGACCAACCCCCTCTACCTGGAATCTGAGTAAAATACATGTTCACATTGACTTGGAAGAACATAGGGCTTTTTTCTTGGCTCAAGCGACCTTATATTGACCATGGTAAATCCATTAGCATGTTCAATAACAGTTCTATCAGGATGATGTTGATTCAATCGTAGCCTATACCATTTGACAATGAATAGAACTAATTTTTAGGATTTAAAGTCACACTGAATAATATCTTCCAAATACCCATAGTATCAATTTTCCAACAATTTTGGATGTTGTCACTTCTAGAGGAAACATTCATCACCTCAAAGACTACAGTTATCCCAGAATCAGATTTTTTTCTTCGTTTCATCCAACTTTTTTATGTGAAATTTACGATCATTGCACCACATAGCCTTATGGTGTTTTACCTGCAATATGCCAAAAACGTAAAATTGACATCATCAATTGATAATTAAGTAAATATTTGATGTTTGGAAAGTATGCAAAGAAAAAAAAATCAACTTGTACATCAATATAATTGAAAATAATTAAATAGTGTGGCTTATTATTATGCTCGCTTGTTTATCTTTTAAACCATATGCTAAATCAATTTCCCTTTGTGTAAGATTGGTATCCCCATTGTAGTCTGTTTCTTTAACCAATGAAGCCACACCTTCCCATGATCATCCTTGAAAATATTTTTTACATCGTTCAATCCATACCTTCATCCAATCAATATTGTTTGTGATGTATAAATGTAGTGCACCCCACTCTCGATCAACTGCATGAGAATAAAATTACAATATTTCACAAATGTATAATTACTTAACACGATATACCTTTATAATCGATGCATATTGAAGATTAAAAATGAAATAATTAAATACGATATATACATAAAAACCAACAGTCAAATGAATTATAATTAATCTACACCATCTAATAATTACCTTTCACCTCCCTTGATCTACCTTTCCCCATCAAGTACTCCCCTTATAATTTGTTAATGGAGTTTGGATCACCAATGTGCCGATCTAAAATGATCTTAATAAACGCTAACCCTAGAAGATATTCAATAATATACACCATGGTTTGGTATACCATATATCCCTCCACCATAGAACCCTTAGGATGTGCTCTCTATCTGACCAAAGCCTTCAAAAATTTCAAGTGCCTCTCAACCATCCACATTGACCTTGTGTGTATAGGTCCACATAATTCAATCTCCTCAACTTGGTGTAGGAGGTAGTGTTCTTGTGCATTGAAAAATGACGAAGGTAGAAACTTTTTCATTTCACACATTAGATGAGGAATTTCTCTCTTCCAATACTTTATATCTTGATCTTTATGTATTTCTTTAGATGACAACAATCTACAAGTGTTGCAAGCAAATCATGAGATTTAACAAAAATAAACAATATAGTACATAAGTACAATTACTAAAACAAATGTCAAATATAAGTGCTACAACAAATTAAACAAACACTTTATGCATGCAAAATATTGCTACTTACCACATGTATTGTCCAAGATCATATATAACTTGCTTGGCATTGTTGTCGAAGTTGTCTGGGAAAGATAGAGGTAGAATATACTGTAATAATAAAACTGTTTCATTATTTTTTCCAAAAGTACACCAACAACATGAAATATACAAATATAGCAATATATAAACCAGAATAATTACCCCCCAAAAATCACTTTTCTTTGTTAAGATATTCTTTATGTTCAAACAAAATCCCATGGGAAATTTAATTTTTTGTATGACTCCTTTTACAACATTGTTTTGTTGCTCCATCAATAACCATGGAAGAGAGATTATTTTAATTTGGTCTCCATCGTTATTTAATTCAATGACATCTTTCATTACATGATTGGCTTCTTGAATGCCACTACAAATTTTGACAATTTTTTCTTTGTCACTCCTTCCATCTAATATTCGTCATAATGTTTCAGCTACATTCTTTTCGATATGCGTTGTATCAAACAAATGAACAATTTGTAGGTGCTCATAGTAGGGAAACCTACTGAATTGTTTGGGATAACTTTACATTCCTCATGGAATCCCATTAACACCTTCATGATCACGGCCACCATGAATCATAGTTAAATAAATTACAAAAATCGTTGTCAATTATAGTAAATTATCAAAAAACATTATAAAAAAAAAGAAATTAAAAAACATTTCATATATGATGATCATAGATAGACAATTTGATCTGTACCTTGACAATTTCTATTATATTGCAACTCCTATAGGTGAGGTGTCATTCTCTATGGTTTTAATGCGGTCTCTTCTTTCCCATTGAAAATAAGTTTTTCGGTAGTTCGATACCTATGATTCTTAGAGAGGAAGTGCCTATACTCATCAAACACCTCATTTCCTAAACTTTTTGATCGACGGGATTTCATATTAGGACCACAAACTAGACATGAAAATTTTCCCTTCGTTTGAAGACTTGCAAAAGATGGATTAACTATGTCAATTATAATATATTATATATAATGAATAATGAATTATTTTAAAAACATGCATGATTAATATATAAACTTCATAAAATTAAATACTATTAAAGTGCACGTTATAATTACATACCACAAAAATGTGTTAGCCCTGGAGTATCATGAATTGTCCATGCAAGCATTACCTGGAATTGAAATTGCCTTTTCCTTATTGGTCTAGAGACATCATACATGGTGATGCCATTTCATAGCTTTAGTATCTCGTCAATAAGAGGCTCGATATATACATTCATATATTTAACTTGGTACTTACCTAATTGATTTGAACATATATAGTACATAATTATTACAACCATTTTACATACATAAATAATATATATGAGTAAGTGAAAATAAATATATGACATTATGAAACAAATACAACAAATGAGATGCTAATACATTAAAAAAACATTATTGTAAACAAATACCTGGAACAATCATTGCCAACATTATATGCTCCCTCTTTATTGACATCCATGGAGGAATGTTATTGTTAATAACAAAAATAGGCCACACCGAGTAAATAGATATCATCTCTACAAATGGATTGACACCACTTGCTGTCAAAGAAATCCTAACATTACGAGGTTCTTCTTTAAAGTGTGACCATTTTTCCTCCATGTCTCTAAAGGAAGAACCATCTGCAGGCACTCAAAGAATTTCATCTTCACTTCTATTTTGTGCATGGTAATCCATAAATTCTATTAAGTTTTTTCACCTCAACAGTCGTTGCAAGCATCGAATAATGGGAATATAACGAAGAACCTTGTGAGGAACCTTTTTTGTTACTTGATCTATTCGATATCTACTACTATGACATTCAGGGCATTCTGTTTCAAATTCATATTGTTTATAATATATAATATGATCATTGGGACATGCATCAATTGCTTGATACCCCATTCCAATATCTTTCATGATGACAGATAAATATCGGTATGTGCCAGGTAAAATATTTGACGGTGGTAACAAATATTCATCTATCAAGCTGGTACAACAAATTAAAAAAAAAACTGGTTAATATAATATCAAGAATATTAATGACAAGTATTTCATCCATATTAATTTTACTGATGAACTAACAATAAAAAAATTAGAGGAACAAAGATAACATTTTTCATGATAATATATATATGTGTTTGTGTGTGTGTGTGTGTGATCGATGAAATATATTACATACATTAACATATGTGTGATCGATGTGTTTGAAAAACCATTCATAACCTTCAATTTCATTATTAGCAATATAGTAGAGAGAAGAGTTATGTTGTAGCCTTCATAAATGGGTTTGTATGCCTTCTCAAGTAGAGGTAAATCATGAACATCATCAAAGTCATCATTTTCATGATCATCATCGTGATCCATTCTAAGATTAAATGTATTCTGGATCAATGTGTTTTTACCATCATCCTCAAATATGTTATCAACATGATCATCGTCTTCCATATGATCATTAACTTGATCTTCAATATTCGCAGCTCCATGTTCCTCTGACTCTTGTTCTGCAACCACATTCTCCATGTGAAGATATGCCCTAGGAGGCCTTTCCTTTATAATTACAAACCATCAAAAGATATCAGTGTATATATAAAAAATATAAAAATGATACATACATTTACAAAAACGATCAATATAAAAACATATATAATGAACAACTTACCAATGGACGATATTCAT
>ML789439.1:579454-610899 GCA_009831015.1 Picea engelmannii
ACAATTTATTTTATTTGTTGAGATATTTAATCTTCTCCTATTAAATCCCCTGCATTGACTACAAGGACAATAACATTTCTCATCACCCTTTCTTTTCACTCCATCCCACAATCTAGCAAGTAATTGTCGATTTTGTTCTTATGGATCAAGAATATTGTTATGTGACATTTTCTTTTACCAATCTTGAGTGACGATTATTGATCTTAAAAAATTAAGCTCCACACTTCAAATATTTGTAATGATAGTAAAAAATAAAATAATTCTGGTTTGTCGCAGGAAAAACAGTCCTAAGTGTAACCTCTGCAAGTCGTCGCTAGTATAGAAAAGATGTCAGAATGTTTCTAGCATTCCAAGTTATTGTAAATAAATAGGCGTCGGATTTTTTACGGATGTTCACTATTGAACGTTACTGTAATAAATGTGAGGAGCGGTTGAATAAGTCCAGTTCAAAGGGAAACGGTCTAATGATATTTTTTGGAAGTCAGATATTTAATGCCTTCTCCATGGTTGTCGGATATCCAACGACATCGAGACCAATTCGAAAAAAAAAACTCAACAAAATTACAATTTCTAAAGGTAAAATGAGACAATAATGCAATTTTTTTGGGTGGCGTCGGAGGATGTCGTTGGATTTTGGATTTAAATATAGTTGTGCATAGTATTCGTTTGACCGCGGGACCTAAACCCCTTATCATCTGAGTGGAAAGATGCATGACTAAACCCTACCCTTCCCTGTTGAAGTTTTCCTAACATATGAAATGACAATCAAAATCTAGTTGATGGATAGTCTCGTATCTTGTCTCTCGTTGAGCATTTTCCCTTTGTCTAGGTCTCTCATAGAATGAAAACCCAATATCTAGAGACCTTAGTACTCGGATCCAAAACTCAAGTGCTATCCCATAGTCTAAGACTTAGTTAAATGTTGATAATTTGATGTGTAAACTATGAATATAGTTATGAAATTTTCTGGTCCAACCAATGATTTTCGCACCAACATCTCTAATCCCTTCATAGGTATTTAGAAAAAATCCTCTGATATTACTGGAGGAGTTAACTTAAACCTCCATGGTTTTCACTCTACCCACCCTAATACTTTATGTAAACTGCTCCAACACCTTTGCGAACTTTTGTACCAACTCGCGTGGTCCATTCTAAAAACTTAATCTAAACTCCTCTTTTTTTCACCGAAGGAGTTATCACAAATCTCTCTATTTTTCATACTCACACACCGACACACTTCACAAAATTTTCACCTCTTTGTTTGGAGACTTTTCTACGAACTTCCCCAGTGTATTTGGAACCTTTCACATGAATTCTTCCAGTGTACACTGGAGTATTTTACACTAACTTCTACAATATGCAAGTGACCCTTCTGCACACTTGGTATTAACTCCTCTGATATCCATCAAAGAAGTTCATAATAATTGCTTCGGTTTCAAGCTTTTGGACCTTTTGAACCTAGTTTTTCTCTAGCTTTTCACTAATATGTCCACAATGCTTGTTATTATATTCTCGTCGTCGGATGATGATCTCCCACCTAATATCAACATAAGTGAATCCTCGGATACTACACATAGATTTCTTAGGCAAACTCATTTTTGTTCCCAATCATGCTTATGTATTTGATTAATCTCATCTTCACTTTCCTAATTCATATATGTCTCCAAGGAAGAAGGAAACAAACAAAGCACCTACCACAGAAGCTTCTAAAAGAAGCAACCAGATCAAAGATGAGTCTGACATTGCATGGGAAATGTACAATGACACATTCAGATTCCTAGAAAAATGAGAATATGCACTCAGGTGGGGCAATGTATATCAAATGTTCAAAAAATAGAATTTAGCCATTGATGCAGAGGACCAATACAAACTCAATATTTTCAAGAACATCATAAATTTTTGGATACATAGAGTAGCAACCTGTGTTTTTGTATTACCCTATGCTAATGTCGTTGCCTGGATACTTAATCACATGGAATTGGGGAACATGTATATCTATAATGCCAAGGGAGATCCTATAGCTTCATTCTGGCCTGAAGACCTAGCCAAGTGTTATCATCTGGAAAAGGGGACCAAGAATCTAGATAGTGAACTTCTTGGTGAATTCAAGAACACAACCAAAGAGCTATGCCCCATATAGTATAAGCCAAATAAGCAATCCAAGCTCAAACCCACTGGTGGATACCCTACGACCGTGATAAGAAAGCCTTATCAATACATTGTAGCCATGTTATGTAGGTTGTACAGAGATTCATATGCCTCCAAATTCCCCCTATCATATATGTCGTTGATTTACTATTGTGCATACAAAGGATCATCGTTCAACTGGGATGACATCCTATCAGCAAACCTAGTAGAAGCCATCACAACGGTTGTCGAAGCCCCGCCCAAGACCTTCTCGAGTTTCCATATGTCTTCTTACCTCATACACATGATGTGAGTATCCCACCAATACCCGAAGATAGGTTGGGCATGGCATCCAATGGACATAGCCATTCATATATATTGCAAAGTGATCTGGAAGAACAAGTATAGAACAGGGTACTAAAATATCTGTGAGCACTTCTTGAGTTCATTATATGAGTTCATTTTTCCCACACCAGCCCCATGTATGACTGATAAAGAAATAGTTGTCATCAAGAGAATGGGGGATTGGTATTTGATGGAACATAACATGTACATCAAGGTATATGGATCTATGAAATCCCCCCATCTACTTCCTCAATATGTACCAAACAAACTAGTGCTTCAATAAGTGGCATACCAAACGATGATCAACAAAGTTAAGGGAGTGCTTTACCGAGATAAGAAGGATATATGGACATCACTCCCATGATACATTGGCACCTACTTCTTCGCAAATACAAATCAGGCCCAAGAAGAAGTAGATACACTGCTATCATACCACTTTGAGGAAGAGAGCTTCAGGAGGCATGACTTAAATAAGGTCGTCAAAGAATATTTCAACAAACTCGGCATGTCTTGGGAATACACATCATAGGTTTGGGAAGAAGAATAGGTACATTGTAATGCAAGGACTCATGACAAATTCATCCTCAAAATATGAGGCAAGACCATAGTGAGGATTTCCAATGAAGAAAAAATGCGAAAGGAGATCGTGAAGAAAGCAAAAGAAGAAGCAACAACAACTACCTCTATGTAGTCAGAATTTGTAGAAGAAGAAGAGACAATAGTAGACAAGAAGAGGAGGAAGAAAGAAAAAGTTCAAAAGAAGAAGAACAATGTTGTGGAAAAGAAGAGAAAGATTCTTGAAGACGCTAAATCCAAGGCCAACGTTGATGGCGGAAGCAAAAGCAAAGGTAGCTATCGAGAAAGAAGTCAAACAAAAGGCAGTGGTTGAAAAGGAGATAGTGGATCGGCAACACCAGTAAAGGAAGCACAAAGGGAAGCTAATGAAGCTGCAGACAAAGCAACAGAAGAATAACAATTAAATAAATATGAAGAATACTAGAATAATGACTCAACCCCAAATGAACACTGACATTTCAGAGCTATTCATGGTAGGTGCCACCAATCACAATCCATTCATTGGTATAGATATGGGGTTCCGCGCCCCATTCAAATAAAATGAAGTGTCCAATTTGAATAAATTTACATATGACAAAGTGTCGGGTAGGATTGTGCAAGAGAAAGTGAAGAAAGTGTCAGTGACTGGGGGAAATCCAATTTCAGTTCTCATGCCAAACCCCATAACAAGAAATTTCAGTGAAGAATTGGTCTCCATAGCCTCCGTTGGCTCCTCTTTCATGAATGCCACAAAAGATAACATCTGGAATTTGTCCCAGAAAAATCTAGAGAAGGAGACAATGATCAAAGAGCTGGAAAAAAATATCCAATAGGTAAATATCGATGAGGGAAGCCTGCAAAACTTTAATGCAAGTGCAGAGAAGGTAAGAACATAACTAGAAGAAGTTATCATCAACATATGTGCCCACCTACATCTTTTCCAACAAGCAGTCGTCGCCATCATAGATCAACACAGTAGAGTGCATACTAAAATTACACAGTTCAACACTATATGGGAAGGTATGAACAATATTGACAAATCGATTGTATAGAACCTAGATGCACTGGTTGAGCTTTACCATCCTTCAATCATGGAAAGAAAGACAGATATTTATTCATTGGATCACTACCAACAAGTTGTACAAAGGGCCAACAAAGAGATAACCAGCTCAATGGCGATATGTTCACGACTACACAAAGTGGCACAAGAATTGATCAAAAGGTGTTGAATTCCCCAGTTATAAGAGCTTGGAAAGAAACTCATAATAGAAGAATTGGTCAATAAAATATAGAACAACACAAGCCACAAATGAGATTTCATTGAATAAGCCAACATAGTAGCGATGGACTTAATAGAACAACATCTGATACAACCAACCAAAGTTCATACTATGATCCAGGAATTCATGGCTACATTATCAAAATATATGCAAACCCTCAACAACAACACATCCATGCATACAACTTCCCTAGAAGAGTTGGAATATTGTAGAATTACTTCTCTGTATGATCAGTTGGAAATTTGGACAACATGCATCAGAGACAATAGTTCATGAATAAGAAAAAATAACAATTCGAACTTGCTATTACCTATACCCTATTTTGTATTTTTTCAACTACTTCCAATTTTGTCTTCACTTTGTACACTTGGCATCAATTATGTAAAGAGAATTTGAACAATTTTTGTAACCACTTCTATACAAGAAGTCACTTTTAGGATTTAGGAATAATTGTATAAATAGGGGAAGAGACCCATTTTGAAAGGGCTCTTGAAGCTTTCTATACATTATAGAACTCTTTTTGGAGAAAAATACTTGGTTAATGAATATTGAGAAGCCCTCGGGGCCAATTTCGACAAAGAGAAGAAATTGTGTGTACTTGTTTCTTTCTGTAAACTATTTCCAGCAGAATGTTAGCTACTCACATGGGTTGTAAGGGAATGTTTTCTTATAGAATTTTCTGATGTAATCTATATTATTCTTGTAGTTTTGTTATTATTCCTTATACTTCACATCCTGAGCATATGAGTTGTTGATGTATGTAGAAATATAATTTAGAATTTTTTGGTTATATATTTGTATGCATGTGTTTCTAACTTTGTACGTTCATGAAAACTATCAGAGTGGAGTTTAAGGAGAGTTTAGTTTCATTAAAGCTCATTTTATTTAGATAATTTTCTCCTACATAGGATAGGATATAGTATAAGTATATTAGATTTCTTTGTGTTTTATTTTACATAGTCTTCATCTACATCTTTACATTGCATAACCATCCACCTTCACCCTCATAACCAATGATGGTAGTCAGGCCAGAATCAGGATGGGTCTCTTAAAACAAATGGTGCATAGTCTAATTGGGACCGTGTACTGGGGAGTGCCCCTTACTGTTTCTAGGAAATTCCACCCCATCAACAGGCCCTTACCGTCATGTTTAGATAATTATTTTTTATATTTTTAATAATCTATATATTGAAATATTGAGTTATGCTTACTGCCTGAAAAAATATATATATTTATGGTGCTTCTTGATGTCTCTAATCACTTGTATTTTGTGATTCTAGACTTTTTGGCAAATTCTGGTAGGCTAAGGATTCTGCAAATAATGTTTTTATTGTTTTACTTAGTTGGCCAATTCTTTCATTCTGATTATTAAGCATCCTTGTTGTTTCATCCTTGTTAAAATTTCTTATTTTTAATATGGTGTGCCATCATTTCTTAGACTCCTCTATTAACCTATCAATATTGTCATCCTTTTCTATTAATTTAGTGATTTTATCTCTTAATCATTTGTGTGCTTCTACTAACTCTTTTCATCCTTCTCCTTGTAACACCCAGTTTTACCCCAATTATGTAATTATGCTAAAGACTTCATGCATTGTGATTGATGAAGACTATAATCATGTTTTATGATAACAAAAACACCAATCATTTGACTAAGAGGGAGGACTTAGAGTATTTTCCACGATGCCATGAGAGGGAGTTAATGAGGGGGAAATTAGGAATTTTTTATGAGAAAAATAGGAAGCTTTCCTAGAAACCCAACCTACACCTACAAGACTTGAATTCCTAACTTGTCCAAAGTACCATGTCTGCGATAACCATAAGAAACCAATTAATGTCATTCAATCAGGTACTTGTATTAGTTATGATTTCCTTTATAGATTATACTCGGAAGAGTGAAGGGTTGGGTGCAACTGTCAACTAGAAGTACCTTAAATTTCCCCTTCAATTTGGGAGCTTGACCCTGGGGATGGTTTGCTTCTAACAAAACAGAGTTGGGGAAAATCCAAGGAAAAAGGAGAATTTTTGTAATGGGAAAGAGGAATGAGGAGGAAGAAGGTGTATACATAGATGAACACACATAGGAAGAACATTCACACATGAACATACAAAGGGAGTGCGTGGCAACGTGAATCGGAAGATAGATATCACACACACAAACCTGAGAAAAGAAAATGGGAATTTTTCATGAGGAAAACAGGAATCTTTTCGAAGACATGAATGGTCACCCTGGAACCGATAATACCCATATCCAGACTAGAGTGGAGAGGGATGTGGGTTTGTACTTACTGGAAAGAAACTGGCACTATTAATGGGAGGGTGATGAGGGACTATGTAGTAGAGAAGGGACTCCCTTTTGCAGAGGAAATCTATATGGGAAGGAACCTGGTAAGCTCATGGAGTCCCTGAGCTCAGTGGGAAGAGGGGATTTCTATTGTTGTCGATGGAGTGAAGTAGAGTAACCTTCCAGACCAATTCCTTGACCTATTAGCCAACTTGTGAGAGTCTGTTGGTGGTATCATGGCATGTCACGAGGGTGGATTTCTCTAGAAAGAAAAAAGTGCAACATATCCTACAGTTGGGTGGAAATTCATTCACCCTCATTTAGTTGGATGGTTGAATTTGAAATCAGATAAGTGTTTCCCCATGTATGTGGACTATGTGTTATTAATATGAATTGCATTATGTTCTCAATGATAGCTTTAATGTGTTGAATTAATGTTGAATATGATTTTTAATGGTGTAATTAATTCTCTTTTAGAATGCTAAGTGATTGTTTGTAATGACTTTGTATGAGGGGTTAGTACAAACCTTTAACCCTATGTTTCCTTAGCCTTTGAATGGAAATATTGCACGATATGAAACCTTCACTATGGGGGCCATGGTGAAAATTTTCCTATGTATTGAGGAAGTGGGTTAAAAGCGTAAGGGATTTGAGTTAAAAATCCTTGTATAATGGTGTTAAGAAAGGCCATGGGATGGTGAGTCAAGAACTAACCTTTAACCCTGTTGAATCTCTATTAAAAACCCAAGAGGAAACGTCATCCATTGATTTAGAAAGAAGAAATTATCTTGACTGTTCATTGGAGATATGGTCTTCGAGAGAAATCCTATCAGAAGGAGCACCATTCAAAAAAAAATGGGAGACGTTGTCATGGTGAACTTCCCAGTGGGAAAGTTTCGATTTGATGAGATTCATCGATCTATCAGGAGGGCGGGATGAAAAGATCTAGATTATAGATCTATTGAGAATTAAGACGATAAGCTTGTCGAAAAGAAAAAGTTCGAAAAATCTTGTGGGGAATGAGTAGATGGAACTCTCGATGAGAGAAACCTAATGATGAGAGCCCAAGAGTGGTAAGATTCATATATTTTTCGATGATGAGGCTGATGAGATCTGAGTCGTTGGATATTATAAGGGTTCAATCCGACTGGAGAACCCAGTTGAAGTGGTAGTGTCGGTAACTACCAGATAGTTTTGAGATCCAATAGATCCCTGACTCTTAAATGTGAGGACCAATGAACATCGTACCCATCGGAAGACTTATGTTCAAGAAGAATTGTTCAAGAAATATTGAGGTTTTGAAGAATGCTTATTTCCCGAAGGTGAAATCTTGAGAGGGTGGAGACCCTTGATATACTCGTGAGGCAACCCAACAATATCTCAGTTGTATATTTTGTCATAGACCCCACCTTCCAAGTGTTTTGTGGAGAATGAACGAGGCCTTTTTTCATCTCATAGTTTGATGGTTTCGAATGAATCAAGATCATTGGTTTTCCCATCCTCCTAGCCGTTGTATTTGTTGGGAGTGAGACTTTTAGAAAAGTTGTATCAGGGAATGAAATTTGGGTTGTGTGACTTATTTTCCCAATGGGGAGGAATCCTGACTCACCTCTAGTCGTTGATCTAGCCCGATCTGAGTGAGTTCGATTCAATAAACTAAGAAAGTTTATTTCCTCGTTTGTGTAGTCTCATTCCACTGAAGTATTTCCAGGGAAGAGTTACGCGTCTGCGAACATGTCACTACCATGAAAACACACATGCAACCCTGCAATGTGATGCAGATGATGTGGAGGAAGTCTATGTGGCAATCATGCAAGACCGAGGTTGTGAAGAAGGGAAAAGAGCATGAGACTAGAAGAGTAGTAAAAGGAGAATTTTTGACATCCCACTAGCCTAAGTAGAGATTATGGTGTCGAGAGTGTAATAAAGTGGTATCAGAGTAGACTTAAAACTCTAGGATTGAATGGATCACCAAGGTTGAATGATTTTTGCAAAATTATATATGATGAAAGTCTATTTTTGTTTTTGAATAATTGAATTGTACTAATGGGTGCTAATATTATTTTTGAGTAGGACTAATAGCACGAATGGAATCTTGGTTCAGGATTGTCGAAGAAGAATGATGCTTAACAAGGCCAAGAGTCTTTTTCATTTAATTTTGAAATGGGATTTATTAACAATGTTTCGTTGTTTTCAGCATGTAAGGCATACTGAAAAGGGAAATAAAGGTGAATGGTGTGGCACAGTATGGAATAAGCCTCGCATTTATGAGATCAAGAATCTGATGGAAGGAGGGTGAGAGAAACCCCTCTAGCTTTGGTAGCCACAGTAAGAATTTTGAAAGTAGACAATGAAATACTCATGAGATCTCAAACTGATCAAGTAGAGTTAAATGCAGTATTATTGCAGAGTCTATCTGAGATAAAAAATCATTTGCAACAAGTTCCAACCATTAGTAATGAAGAAATACAACAATATGAGAAGTTGGAGAGTCCATCGAATGTCCAAAAGCATGGACCAGTTCACAGTAATGTGGGAAGGATTTATTCTATGAAACTGTAGATAGATGCTAAGAGAAGCAGAGTTAGTGGAGATACTTCCACAGATTTATCTAGTGAAAATACCACTACAGAGGAACTATATAGAAATGAAATTGGGTCAAGTGTTCCCAATAAGAAATATAAGAGACATTCATAGATTTCTCTGACATAAGAATTCAAGAAGGAAAAGTCGCCTACCTTTGATGGAGAAATCAAGAAAGGAGAAGAGGATGAGGCTTGGTTTTTGGGATTAAGGAAGTATTTTCAAGTGCATAATTACTCGGAAAATACAAAGGAAAATATAGACATTTTCAGTCTGAATGGAGGAGCTTCCATATGGTGGGAGGACCTCAAGGAAGTTAAGGGATTAAAGGAAAGCAAGCTGACCTAGAAACAATTTGAGAAATATTTCAGGAAGGCATACATATCAAAGAAGTATTATGATGGTAAGATTAAGAAGTTCCATGAACATAAGTTGGGACAACTTAACATGGATGATTATGCTAAGAGGTTCTTGGAGTTGTTGAGGTGTGTGACCTACCTCAAGGATGGGAAAGAAAGGATACAATGCTTTCTCAGTGGATTACCATAGTCCTACCAGGATATGATTGAATTTGATGAGACTAAGACTTTGGAAGATACCATTAGAAAGGCCAAGTGTTTCTATGACCAATCCAAGCATAGGAAGGATCCTCTTAAGGATTCAAGGAGAAAATATAAGCCCAGATTTCATAGGAAGGTATTTAAACCATCCCAACAAAAGAATCTAAAAAGAGGTGTTCAATTCAGTCATCCGACTAGAAGTATGCATGACAAAATTTTCCATCTCAAAGTGGGAATAGTCCAACAGAGCAAGTAAGGGAGAAAGTAGAGGAGAAAAAGAAAACACCTCACAGACATCATGACAGTAAAAGATTTTATCATGTTTAGTAGGCTACTACTTTTAATGATGTGTCCAAGAATGTGCCAAGAATTTATGCATCTATTGAGAATCGACAAACAAACCACCTAGATTATGTGGTGGAGCTACAAGGAATAATTCCCAAACAATGTATTTCTTTTTTTATTGACCTTGGTTCTAACCTTAGATATGATTCACGAAAAATTGTTGAAGAATGTTCTTTACAAATGAAAAAGAATGAAAAATCGTGGTTGGTTCAGTTATCCAAGGGAACTAAGTGAAAGGTAACATAAGTGATAGAGGCATGCCTCTTTGAAATGAGTGGACTGCATACACAAGAATCCTTAAACATTTTACCTTTAGGGTCGTATGATGTGTTGATAGGAATGGACTCTGGAGTAGTTGGTTTTTCATAAAGCAAGATTAAATTTCCATGACAAGTCCTTGGAATGTGAAGATAGTGAAGATAAAATGAGGGTGTTACAAGGCATTCAAAATGTTGTATCAGTAAGGAAGATATCAACACTGCAACTCAATAATTTTAGTCGAAAAGGGTGTCCCTTATATGCAATACAAGCACTCAATGCAGTAGGGAATAACAAGTTGAAGATTGAGGATAACCCAATGTTTTGGGAATTTAAAGATGTGTTCCCAGAGGATGTACCTGGACTTCCTCCTAAAAGAGATCTTAATTATTTTTCAATAGATCTTGTACCAGGAGAAGTATCGTCATCTAAAGTACCCTACATAATGAGTACACCAAAGATGGTAGAGTTAAAGGTGCAGTTAAAATAGATGATGGATAAAGGGTATATCAGGTTGAATGTGTCCCCATGGGGAGCACCAACGTTCTTTGTAAAGAAAAAGGATGATATCTTGTCGTTGTGTATTGACTACCATCAATTGAAAAACATGACCATCAAGAATAAGTACCCATTTCCCATAATTTATGACCTTTTTTATCAGTTGAGAGGAGCTATAGCCTTTTCTAAAATTGATTTGATATTTGGACATCACCAAGTCATGATTAAAGATAAATACATCCACAAGAAAACTCTTAGAATAAGATATGGGCACTATGATTTTGTGGTGGTGCCTTTTGTGCCTACCAACACACCTGCCACCATTATGTGTTTGATGAACAACATTCTCAACAAGTACTTGGACAAGTTCATCCTTGTGTTCATTGATGATATCTTGGTATATTCCAAGACCAAGGAAGAGCACGAGAAGCATAGTAGGATGGTGTTAAAATTACTTATATATCATCATATATACGCCAAATATAGCAAGTGTTAATTCTTACAAAAGGAAATCCGGTATTTGGGCCACACAATCCTAGAAGATGGAGTGGTTGTAGATCCTAACAAGATCAAGGAAATCATGGATTGGCCAGCCTCTCAAAATTTAATTGAGGTAAGATAATTCATGGGATTAACTGGATATTATAGGAGGTTTATTAAGATATTTTCCAAGATCCGCCATCCCATTACCTCATTGCATAGAAAAGGGATGAATTTTGTTTGGTCAACAGAGTATGAAGCTAGTTTTCAGCATATGAAACATCTCTTAACCAATGCCCATGTCTTAAACATTGCATACCCTGAGAAATATTTCTTAGTGTGTACCAATGTTTGCAAGGAATGACTTGGTGGAGTCCTTATGCAAGAGGGACATGTGATCTTCTTTGAATCAAGGAAGCTAAATGAACATGAAAAATGTTATCTCACCCATTATTTGGATCTAGAAGCTATTTTGCATGCATTAAAAATTTGGAGACATTACCTTATTGGGAGAATATGTGTCTTGATGATAGATCATTGTGGACTGAAGCATGTATTTGATCAACCACGATTGAATGTAAGACAGGCAAGTGGATGGCACCAATTAGTGAGTTTGATTTTGATATCAAACATATAAAAGGAAAAGAGAACTAAGTCGCAGATTCACTCAAACGAAGTGTGCAAACAATACACCTAGCAACAACAAGTGTATGTGTGTCTAACATTAAACAAAAAATCAGAATTCTCTTGCAAGGTGATAACCATTACAATGTTGCATCATGAGCCAAATATGAATAAGTATGAGGAATACCAACTTACAACAGATGAGTTGTTTTTGTATAACAACAGGTTGTACGTATATGATTCAACAGAGATGAAAGACCTTATTATGGATGAGTTTCATAGAAGACCCTATGTGGGTCATCATAGTTATCAAAAAATGATAACAACAATAAGGTGTAACATCCCTGCTATAATCCTTGATTTAATTAATGTTTAATGTTGATATTATGTGTGGCTATGGAAAAGAGATGTATATGTAAAATGTATTTCTAAGTTTTATTAATAAAATGTGATGCCATTTACTAAGGGGACATGGACAAAGATGGGGTTTGAATTAATCCACAAGAGAGGGGAAGTTCTAAGAGAATGGACAAGATGGGTCCAAGGGAGAATTACCCATGTCTATTGATTTCACCCACATTCTTGAATTTTATTATCATTATGTATTAGATTCTAGTTTCTGATTGAGTGTCCCCAAATCCAATCATTTAATGCATGTAAGAGGGTGGGTGTGAGAAGTTACATCCGATAGGTATTGGGAGCATAAGGGCGTTTTAAGCATTAGTCTGATTGATTGATGCTTAACTAGTTGCATTTCATGTTTATTTTAGCATCCTATAGATGCACTAAATTAATCGTATCAAACAACAGTAAAATCTGGTTGTAATTTGTAACTATTAAGCTACAGGAAATTAATTAGTTAGCAGAAATTTTTAGTTTTTATGAGTATTCCACACATAATGGACCTCAATTGGGTTGGGGGACGTTACACAAGGAAATTGTATTATTGACCATGAATGAAAAAGGACATTGTATAGTATACTGCAAAGTGTCTGCAATGTAAATAAATCAAAGTTGAACATAAGAACCCTGCAGGATTATTGCAACCATTGCAAATTATAGAATGGAAGTGGGAGACTATCTCCATGGACTTCATCATGGGATCGCTAAGAACATCTAAGCAACATGATGAAATCTTGGTAGTGGTGGATAAATTGAGTAAGGTAGCTCATTTTACTTCAATTAATTCCACTTTTAAAGCCATAGATGTTTCCTATGTTTTTATGAGGGGAATTTCCAGGTTGCATGGTATGCCCAAAATCATTGTTTTAGATAGGGATGTGAAATTCACATAAAATTTTTGGAAAGGATTATTTGTGGGATTTGGAGTGAAAATAGAATTGAGTATAGCCTACCATCCTTAAAAAATGGACAAATTGAGAGGGAAAATAGAGTACTAGAATATATGTTAAGGATGCATGTCATGTATCGACCCAAACAATTGGAAAACTATTTGTCATTGGTAGAGTTTTCCTACAACAATGGTTATAAAGAGTCATTGGAGATGAGCCCATTCGAGGCTCTATATGGCAGAAAGTAAAGAGTTCTAATTAGTTGGGACAATCCAGTGGATAGGATGACACTTGGGCTAGACCTGTTAAGAGAAATGAAACATGAAGTGATTAGAATAAGGAAGAATTTGAAGGCAGCCTAGGATAGACAAAAAATCTATGCAAATAGAAAAATAACTCATAAGGAATTTAAGGTGGGAGATCAAGTGTAAGTCAGGGTGAAACCCAAGACGAGCTCCCTAAAAATGGGAACTTGTGCCAAGATGGTTCCCCGCTATTATGGACCGTTTGAATTCCCGGAAAGAGTGGGACCAATAGTATACAGACTTTCTCTACCACCTATTGTTAAAGCTCACAATGTGCTCCACGTATCCTTATTAAATAAGTATATTCATGATTCTAATAACATTATTAATTGTACTATGATACAGGTGGAACCAAAGGGAGAATTAAAGCCCAAGCCTTAACACATCTTGGACAGGAAAGAGACATTGCTATGGAATCGAGTCGTCATGCAGGTCAAGGTGCAATGGAATCACTTTGGAGCAGATGAGGCCATGTGGGAACTAGTGGATTCCATGAGGATGGAATGCCCATTTTTTTTTATTTATAAACTTTGTATATGGTGTTAAAAACACTAAGGACAGTGTTTCCTCAAGGGGAGGGAAATGTAACACCTAGTTTTCCCCCAAGTCTATAATTATTCTTAAGGCTTCATGCATTGTGATTGATAAAGACTGTAATCGTATTTATGATAATAAAAAAACTAATCGGATGTTTGAGAGAGAAGCCTTGCAGTACTTTACATGATACCACAAGTGGAAGTTGGTGAGGGGGAAACTGGGAATTTGTTATGAGAAAAATAGGAAGCTTTCCTAGAAACCCAACCTACACCTATAAAACTTGAATGCCTAACCTATCCAAAGTACCATGTCCACCCTATCCACAAGAAACTCGTTAATGGCACCAGATTAGGTAGTTGGAGTAGTTATGAGTGCCTTCAGAACTTGCACTCGGAAGAGTGAAGGATCAGTTGTAGTTGTTAGATAGAAGTACCCGAAATTTCCCCTTTGATTTGGAAGATTGACCCTAGGGGGGGCTTGCTTATAACAAAAGTGAGTTGGGGAAAACTAGAGGAAAAAGGAGAATGTTTTGAATGGGAATGAGGAATGAAGAGGAAGAAGGAACAAGCATAAATGGACACACACGGGAAGAAAATTCACACATGAACAAAAAAATGGGAATGTATGGCAACGTGAATGAGAAGAGTAACTAGAATTTTTTCATGAGGAAAATAAGAAGCTTTCCCAAGACATGAATGGTTACCCTGGAACAGAGAATACCCATATCCAGACTAGAGTAGAGAGGGATGAAGGTTGGTGCTTGCTAGAAAGAAACTAGCACTAGTAAGGGGAGGTCACAGAGGGATTGTGTAGTAGAGAAGGGACTCCCTTGTGTCGAGGAAATCTAGCTGGGAAGGCACCTGGTAAGCTCATGGAGGCCCTATGCTTAGTGGAAAGAGGGGATTTCTATTGTTTCTAGTGGAGTGAAGGAGAGTAACCTTCCTAACTAATTCCTTGACCTGTTAGCCAACTTGTGAGAGTCCCCTGGTGATATCATGGTCTGACACGAGGGTGGCTTACTGTAAAAAGGAAAAAATGTAGCATAACCTATAGTTGGTAGAAAGGAATTCACCCTCAGTCATTTGGTTGGTTTAAATTGAAAATGAATAAGTATTTCCCCATGTATCTATACCATGTGTTATTAATGAATTTGAATTGCATTATATTCTCAATGATAGCTTTAATGTGTTGAATGAATGTTGAATATATTTTTTAATGGTGTAATGTAATCTCTTTTAAAAGGCTAAGTGATTTCTTGTAATGATTGTGTATGAGGGGTCAATAAAAACCTATAACCATGCATTTCCCTATCCTTTGGATGGAAAGATTGTAGGATATGAAATATTCACTAAGGGGGCGATGGTGAATAGGTACCTATGTATTGAAGAAGTGGGTTAAAATCCTGGGGGATTTGAGTTAAAAACCCTTGCAGAATGGTGTTGAGGAAGACCATGGGATAGTGAGTCTAGAACCAACCTTTAACCCCATTGAATCCATGTTAAAAACCTAAAAGGAAACATCAATTGTTGATTTGGTGAGAAGAAACGATATCGATCTTTTGTCAGAGATCCGAGCTTCAAGAGAAAGCATATCGAAAGGAGGACCCTTTGGAAAAACCCAGAGATGTTGTCATGGTGATATTCCCCATGGGAAAGTCTTGATTTGATGAGAGTCATTGATCTATCGGTAGGATAGGTCAACGAGATCTAGATCATAGATCCTTCAAGTGTTAAGATGATAAGCATGTTGGAAAGGAGGCATTCGGAAAGTTCTGTGAGGAATGAGTGGATGGAACTCTTGATGAGAGAAACTCGATGAAAAGATCTTGAGGGTGGTAAGAGTCAAAGATTTTCCTGGTGATGATTTCAATGAGATCTGATCTGTTGGACATGATAAGGATTTATTTATACTTGAGAACCTGATCGAAGTGGTAGTGTTGGTAACTATTGGACGGTTTAAAGATTCGATAGATCCCTAACCATTAGATGTGAGGACTTGATGGTTGTCGAACCCGTCAGAAGATTTCTATCTGGGAAATCATGAGGTTGTGAAGAATGGATGGGTATTTCCCCATGGAGAAAGCCCGAGAGGGTGGAGACCGTCAATCTACTCGTGAGTTAGCCCAACATTATCTTAGCTATAGTTTTTATCGTAGAACCCACCTATCAAGTGTTTTGCAGAGAACGAGTGAGGCCTTTATCCGTCGATCAATTTGATGGTTCTGAATGAATTAGGATTGTTGGTTTTCCCATCCCACTAGATTTTGGATTTGTCGAGAGAGACTCTTTCAGAAAATTTGGATCACGGAATGAATTGTGGGTTGCATGACATGTTTTATCGATGGGAAGGAATCATGACTCACCGCTAGCCATTGATCTAGCTCGAGTTGAGTGAGTCAGATCCATTCTACTGGGAAACTTGATTTCTTGGTTTGTGTAGTTGCATTTCATCGAAGGATTGTCTAGGAATGGTTATGTGTTCAAGGACATGTCACTACCACGACAACACATACGCAACCCTTCAATGTGGTGCAAATGATGTGGACGAAGTCTATGTGGCAATTGTCAGTGTTTTATATATAGATGAATTCTACAGGTAAAGACACTTAAACATTTAATATATTGACCACAATTATCTTATTTCTTGTAAGGCACATGCATTGTTTGACAGGATGAAAGGAACTTGGATTGACTATAAAAGGGATGTTAAATATGGAAACAACAAATGATTCTAATCATGAGCATAAACTTATAAATAATAGCTAAGTATTTGGGCTCATAGTTGGGATTTGCTTTTGAGTTGAGGTTGGCTTCTACAAGGGTCAAGGATAAGAACCTTGGCCTAACTCTTGGGCTAGGGATCAATTCCAGCACTAATACACAAATCAAACTGAATACAATTAAATTATCATGAAAGAAAACTATTCAAATTACTAAACTTCTAGATAACATGTTCTTGCAAATTCTAAGAGGAAATGTAATCAAGAAATATAATCTAGCAATTACCCATGGGATTTTGAACTAGAAACATTTAGAATAATGATAACAATAAAAATTTAAGCAACCCACAATTAGAAATATGTTCTACGGCTGAATATTAAATCTGAAACACATTCAACAATTAACCATTCATCTAATCGAAGAACATGCATATAAAAATATTGGTTGAAACATAAAAACGTTTAGGTAGTTTGGTATTGTTAAGAACCAAATATCAATATAGCATAGAAAAACCTTAGAATAAGTGCTCAACACCTTGAAAAAGAGAGAATTTCAAGTAATAAGCCTCTTCGAGGGGGCAACCTCCTTATACCCCACATAAATTTCCAAATACAAGATGATTCCAAATGAAAATGTCTCCTAGGTATATATAGGAGACTAGGAAGTACAATTTAAACTAATGGACTCAAGCCGACATAAATAAAATAACATTACTAATGTAATATGCCCCAATTAAGGGGTAATGAGCCACTATTTAGGGCTTAACATGCCCCTCCCCTTGAGACAAGTGTTGTCCGCAACGCTTGAGTAACTCTGGATGCTTCTGTATAAAAGACTCATCTTCCCAAGTGGAATCTTCAGTTGGTAGTTTCTTCCATTTAACGAGATACTATGAAATGGATCTATTCCTCAGCTAGTGAATTCTTGTGTCAGTGATGGCTTCAGGCTCCAATATGATTTTTCCTTCCTCGTCAAGTTCTGGCAATATAGTTTGAACTAGGATCTTGTCACCTATAACCTTCTTTAAGCATGAAACATGGAAAACCGGGTGTACTCGTGAAGATGCAGGCAACTCCAATTTGTATGCCATAGTACCAATCTTTTGCAACACCTTATAAGGGCACTGGACATTTTTGGACATAATTATTTTCTTGTTTGGGTACTCAATTGGATCATAGCTTTGATACCATATGTTAAGAACCAAATATCAATATAGCATAGAAAAACCTCATAATAAGTACTCAATGCCTTGAAAAAGAGAGAATTTCAGCTAATAAGCCTCTTCGAGGGGGCAACCTCCTTATACCCCACATAAATGTCCAAATACAAGATGATTCCAAATGAAAATGTATCCTTGGTATATATAGGAGACTAGGAGGTACAATTACAACTAATGGACTCAAACCGGCATAAATAAAATAACATTACTAATGTAATATGCCCCAATTAAGGGGTAATGAGCCACTATTTAGGGATTAACCGGTACCGTGGGAGTGGTCCCTTGCTCCAGGTACCAAATTCCTTAGAATAGATCAATACACACACTCACAACTTGTACAACAAAGTAAAAATGAATTGGATTTTATTCCAATAGCAAATCATGTTCAGAAAATAACAAAGTTTTAGAGGTTCATTCCATCAACATAATGTTTATCTCCCCCATGCCCTCTTGGGACAAATCTAATATATACAACAATGGATCAAATCCCATGAAAAACAACTAGATAACAAGAAGAAACAACTAAAGAGTAAAAACTGAAAAATATGTGCCCAACTCAATCCAAGGGATGAAAGGGATCGATCTATGTTCATGTGGGCAGCATGGATAAAGAGAAACCCATCCAAAACAGTAATGATAACCTCAGGTACACCCAAGATACCCAAACATCTAATGGGAAGAAATATCCTCATCCAAATATGCTCCAAATGAGCGCCATGATCCA
The DNA here is from genome assembly GCA_009831015.1 of Picea engelmannii. Lineage (NCBI taxonomy): Eukaryota > Viridiplantae > Streptophyta > Pinopsida > Pinales > Pinaceae > Picea > Picea engelmannii. The sequence continues at coordinate 598,191 of ML789439.1, forward strand.
TGGAAGCAGTTATTTTTGGAAGCAACAACTTCCTAAAGTTGAAAAACAAAGTAATGTCACCCATGAACCGTGAGTTTCTCCACATGGTCGAATTTCCTAGTCAAGGTCCTTCACAATCAATGTTATAATGGCTAGGACTTTTATTATTGACCTAGGGAAGGTGCCTTCACTTCATACCATAGGTTAGGCACATATATTAAAAATGAAAGAAACCTAATAAAACATCCTAATCTATTTCGTATAAAAATGACCAAAACATAGTTCGCTAATTCTAACATCCAATTCATCGTAAAATAGTTAAATGATTGACAAATGAGTGTGCAAGTGGAGCAGAAATAGGTTAAAAGAGAGGTGAATTTGGGCTTAAAATATACCATATGAAGGGCCTGACATCTCCTCTGTCCCAAGATAGTTGCATGTCCCCATGCAACCTACTAGTCTCTCTCTGGAATACTTGCATGGAGTTCACCCCAATTGAAACTTGGGTGACCAAACTCTCCATAAGTGTAGAATCCCATTGTCCTTTCCACATGTGCCCATTGTTATATTTATATGAACTCTTCCCACTCGGTGATAACCCTGTATACCTTGGTCGGACACCAAATAAGCGGAAAATGAAATCTTAGTCCTATCCAATGGATACCAACCCTCCTCGGAGTAGCAACATAGAGTTCTACTCGAGTTGTAGCTAAGTTGAACAAAGGATAAGATGTAGGATCCTTTACTCTCAAGGAGTTATGCAACTATGTCCATCTCTCATGTGAATCCATAAGTGCCTTTATAGAATACTAATAGAGGGTGTTTTCATAGTCTGCTAGAGCCAACTGCTGATGTTGTATGACCATTGCTACACTCCTTGGGTCCCCTATCAATCAAAAGTGATCCTCCTAGATGATCATAGGCATAGGATACTCATATCGCATAAATAATGTGGAATTATGTTCCTCATTTTCATAAAAGTGAGAGGCCTCCTTCCACAAAACTTGATTATACACATGAGATGAGAAGGCTCTAAAATGGAGATAAGCCCACATAAGGATTGGGGTTCCATCTAGAGTTATCCAGCAAAATGAATTCAAACAAGTAGAGCTCACACAATAGATCTGCAAAATGAATTCAAACAAGTAGAGCTCACACAATAGATCTTGATCATGCTGAGAGGTTGAAGAGAAAGCATCTAAAAACTGGTCCGTAGTGAAAATTTTGACTTCATTCCCTACTACAGCTTGTTGGATTTGGAACCTCACCCATCTCTCATGCAAAAATACCAAGTAGACTCTAGATGGGGGTCTATAGGTCACCCCATACAAAGCAACTTCACAGAATTGTTGTAGCTTTTCTTGACAATATAATAGTGCCTTCTTGTAGTGTTTAATCCTAGCTTTCCATCGGTTTTCTTGAGTTAATTACATCTGAAACCATTTTTCTTTTAATCTCCGGATGACTTGCTGATGTCTCTCCCAGTTAATGATACCCGAGTCAAATAATTCATACTTATTTCTCCAATTTGAGAGTTCAAGCTTCAACTGGATAAAGGCAAGTGTATTGGTGATGATATCACCTAGAATTACATTCACAAACTAGTCAACAACTGGATAAAGGCAAGTGTATTGGTGATGATATCACCTAGAATTACATTCACAAACTAGTCAACAAAGGTGAGAAGGCTGTTAGTTTTTTTGTGTGGAAAGCTACTCTTCATGGACTTCCTCTCTTGGGTTTTCTTCCTCAAAAATATCTTCAAGCTCTCCCTGAGAGATTTGTTCATCACCAATGTCATTTACAGGCTCCAATCCCTCCTTATTAATAGGGTTAGGATCAGATATATTACCATCATTCTGAGTTCCCCCCTCTGAAATTTGTGGTTCCGTCATATCTGCTGCTAATAAATATTTTAATTCAAAATTCTTCCTTTTAAAATTTTTCAATTTCCTCTTAAGCCTATGATTTTTAATCTTGAGCCTATTTATTATTCTCAATAGTCTCAGATAAGAAGGTTTTTTATATAGATTTGCTTTAGGAGTGGGAAGAACCTTACCTCTTTTCCTTGGAGAAGGATACTATTCATATTTTGGTGGCTGATAGTCTGGAGCTTGCTCCATGTTTTCTTCATCTTTTGAGTCATCAAAATTAATATAAGTTTTCTCTGATTGATATTGGGCATCGTCCCCTTTCTCGGGATCCTTTCCATGCTTTTTTTTAGCCTTCAATTTATGAGCTCGATTTACCCTCAGCTCTGTAACAACATGAGCTTTCATCTTTTGTTGTCTGGTTTCTGAAATGAAGTCGAGGAAGTCGACCCCAACATCTCTCTTTGAATAACACCAAAGTAAATGAATGGATGAACCCTGGCTCTGTGTTTCCTAGAGAGGGTTTTCATAGCAAGGAATGCATCCCATTCCTATTCCCATCCTCTCTCTCAACAACAGGATTTTGATGAGGCCATGGTGATACATAGTGCTCCTTGATTCACTGTATTTCAAAGCCAGCCATGCCATTTTACCCAAACTTTTATACAGATAGAAAGGCAGGTTGATAGGTTGACTGTCGTTGAGGTGAAGCGTAAGGTGGATATGGTAGAAAAAGATGATGTTATGTTGTCCTTCACACAATATATACTTCTGTAAGAAGTATTCGACTTCATCCATGGATGAATTAACATGGATCAAGCAATCCCCTTCTTAAAACTCGGTAGTCACTCAGAGTCTTGGAGGAAGAATTATCCAGTGGAACTTTGACATTTTTAAACCATCGTTCTCCACGATGAAGTAGGCTAGTGGCTCAATCGATGGAAGACTCAATAACGTCGAGCCTCATTCCTCGAAACTCTGCTTGAAACCCATCAAAACTCTGCTTGAAACGTCGATCGAGTTGACTTGGGTTATGCCATGGTTATAACTATAACGTGGACAATCTCTTCCATGATAGAATGGCTTTCAATCCTATCTTCTGTTGCCAATTCGAATTTGGACGGGCGAATTTCCATTGGTATTAATTTGAACAATTTGGACATGTTGAATGAGTGGTAGCGTTTGAATGTTTTTGAAGGGTTTGATAGTTGGCACGCCAATTTGGATTTGAATGACATCTGAGTTTGAATCCTATGGCCAAATCGTATGCATGTAGCTTACGATTTGTCTTACAAAACAAACTTTTTTAGATGCTTTTGTAAGAAGAGTCCTATAGCTTACTTGAACTCTTAATGTTGTAGCTCATGCTCGTTGTTATACTTTGTTGCAATGGCTTTATACAAGTTTGCAATTTAATTTGAAGTCTCAAGACTTATATTAAAACCACAATATTGGTGAGAGTGCTTCTCATGAAGACTGAAAGTTACCAATATGTTTCCAAAACTTGGAATTGCATTGAAGCCATTATATATATAGACACGCACACGCACACGCACATATATATATACACCTCTGTTTTTGAAGATATGGCCTTCAAGAATTCTCGTAGGGGTCACTTTTTAATCCAAACAATTGTCTTGATATCCAATGTAGTCTCAATAAGATTGTTTGGGTAGAATTAGATGCAAAGTTTGAGTTATAGGGAGACAATTCGAGCAATGGTTTTATGATGGCTTTTTCAACAATAACAGTCTAAGTCTATTTGACTTGCTTGGATGCAAAGACAATATGTGATTGTGAAAACAACAAGCATCTAATTATGATTCTTGACGAGATAACTCTTGATATTGGCCTTGGCACTATGTCACTTATGAGACTCCAAAACTTATATAGGCAGAGGATTATGATGCAAAATGTATAAAGTTCTTAGAGGGGTAGGGTATCAAAACAGAGCATAGGGTACAAAATATGTATTTACACATAGAGAGTGGTTTTGAAATTATATATGAGGCTTCATCGAAAGTAGTTTTCACAAGTTTTTACAATTTCCATCAAACAAGATAGAGAGATAGCTTGTTATACATAAAACCTTATGAGGCACAATATACGAAATGCCAAAGAAATTGAGTAGGTATATACTCAATGGAAAGTTGTAAGAGCAAGGTGGAGGTCAAGATTTGAAATCCAACTATTGTCACGATGAGTATTGGCTCAAAAGAAGTTACAAACTAACTTAGTAATCAATTCCATGAAAAGACTAAGGAATGTTTGATAGTTACCTCCATTTTTGCTTGAGTTCCTTCTACCAATCCTTTTGACATAGTTGGTCCTCAAAGATTTTGTAATTTTGACCTTCCTTGCTACAAATTATCATGCTCAATTGATCCTTCAACTTGGAACATTAAGGAAAATTATTCGAACATCAATGTAGAATCGTCCTTTTATGAAAATGATCTTGCTATATCAGTCGTGTTGGTTTCAATCTTCACAACATAGTACATAAGGTATTCAAAGAAAAATTATCCAAGGGGTTCAAGAGATTATAGAGTTAACATTATCTTGCTCCCTTAGCAATCCGCAAGAAACATATCCAATTTCTTTGTATGCCTCCAAGGAAATCATGGTCTTCTCATAACATAGTTTTTCCTTATTGGTATTTATGGAGAATCCTCCCCCCATGTTGAAGTATTTGCATGTCCTCATGCAAACTAGCCATACTAGTTTTCTATCCTTCATCTAAGTGTTTAGAGGAGAATATGGAGACATAACTAGCCTGGAAACCCTAATCTAAAAGATATACAAGAATAGTGTTAAAACTAGAATAGGGATTATAGGTTAAGGTAATAACAAGAAGAATCATGCCCTAGTTTTTTACTAGAGGGTACTTCAATGAGTCATGATAACTAGGTAGAATTTTTCAAAAACCATGTTGTGGTGGTGAGATAAGTGTCATCATATTAGGGTTCATTCAATACATCTTAGTGGTGGAAGGAAAGATAAATATTCCTACAAACCAATTGCTAGTGGGGCATAAATAGTTAACACCCTATGAGTGAAAGGATGTATTGAAGGGAAATATATTGAGAAAAATCACAATGCCAGGGTATTTTTTCTCAATGTGATACTAGGTCAATGAATTTGTTAGATTCACCTTATTTTTATCTTTTTTATTATTTATTTTTTTCTTTGTGCAATCTATGTTCGCTAAGAAGCTGGTTTTCAAACAGAGCCTGCCCAATTGTGCCCCAAAAGGGGTTTTCACAATTGGGATATTTTTTCCCAAGGGACACCAACTAGTAACATTGTTATCTAGTGTCATTAGGTCCAGGGGCACCTGAGACAGGTTTTCACCCCCATATTTTATTTTTATAGTTTTTCCTCTTTTCTTTTATTTTTTCTTTTTTCTTTTTTTTTTCTTTTTTCTTTTACCAAGTTACGGGGAGGGGACCAACCCTAGTGGTTGTATTACTGTTACGAGGAAAATTTGTCTATGGCTAGGGTAAACCACAACAGACAGGTATGACTGCAAAAATCAACTCTATCCCATAAACAAGCTATATAAACTAATGTGAAAGCGAGATAAGAAAGGGACCTACCTCGTCCAAATGTTTGAAGATGTCCACCATTGAGCACATTGACCCAAAGCTTTATACCAACAACGAGTTCTCAACAAACAATCGAAGCAATCATATAGTGATAATATAAAAGGTTAGCACATTAGATAGCATAATCCATTAATATACAAAACAAACACGCCCATGGATAATAACTCATATATTTGCAAGATATCAATTGGACGGGAAGAGAGTATTTCTATTAATAAATGATCATTAGAAGCGAAAATATTATAGACTTCCGTGTCGGCACGGTTCCGAACCAAGAAACCAAGTTCCTTCCAGCTGAGCCTCCACCACTTCAATCCTCCACCAAAGGCAATCTCATAGAAGGGAGACAATGCGTTTCTCCATCAATAAGGGAAGAGCTTGGGGGTTTAACATTGTGTTCAGAATTAAAGGACAAAGGGATGCAAACTCAATAAGAAGTAATAATTTCTCCATAGTAACTTTGCTCTCAAAGTTGAATTCCCTCCCTTCCATATCTCGGAATTGGCTTCTTTATAGCCTTCAAAATGCAACTGAAGGGCCGAGTCGGAACGTTTCCAGTATATGGAAGGCCAAGGATCAAAGATCTCCTGTCGTAACATGGAAACCCAACATTTAATTTTGATTTTCTGGCACAAATCCCGATGTACGCGGGTTGTAGTGGAGCAGCCTACGTATATGCTTGTTGTATAGGGTGCAAGATGCGTACAAGTGGAAAAATTCATATTTTTGTCTATGGATTTATCAATCAAGGAAAGTGAGCCTGAATAGGGAAATGGAGTAAGGCCCTCTCTACAATATTTCTTAGGGTGAGGCAAATCTTTCTCTAACAGATGCCCCCTAATGTGTGAGGTTAGAGGAGTATCTGCAATGGCCGAAATACATTATAAATAACCCAGAAGTGGAGTTGTAGGGGACCAACTAGACGAACTCAGTTTCTCATTACATTATGTATTGACTTTGCATACATGGCTGCCAAAAATTACATTGCAAATTCATGTGGAAAATATGCCAAACAAGTGTTTATGGCCATGAATAGGCAAATAAAATGTGGTTACATGCCAAAAGTTTTCATAGTCACGAACAAGGCCCAGTAGAACCAGTCTCAAAAAACCAAGCTGAGGATATTTGTATACCATGGAGTACAATCTGATCTCCCGTGATCACTGAAGTCATATAGGCACTGGTCCAATGAAAAGGAAGCAACAACTTAGGAAAGTTGTGGCCACATAGTGATGTCTTCAAGTCTTCTACACAATCCATCAAAGGTGCAAGTCTACATCATGTGAATAAAGGAGTTGAGGTCGAACATAATGAGACATCGTTTGATTACCGGTCATTGAGGTATACCGTTAACAAACACGAGACAACCTACCGATAATGAAAATAGGTATCAAGGAACCGAGTACATTCTTACAAGTGTGAATAAAGGAGCTGGTGTCGAACACCTAAAGAATCCATCGATCAAGAGACATTGATGTATTCCCAATTGTCGATGGCGATAGAGCCTACCACTGATGACTGCAAGCCTCAAGGTACTCATAAGACTCTAGGTCCCATTTCCAGAAAAATGGGTTGAAGTCGATGGAAAGAGACCTGCTGAAAGGAGAGCATTAAGGCATCTCTCATCAGTCAGCACGAGGTACAAAGAAGGAGCTTCATTATTTGGTGGAAATCGGATGAAGAACCTGTTCATGAACCAACGAACTTGTGCATCTTTCACATGTGCCAAGTGCAAGTGGTACACGAAAAAGACCCTCTGAATAGCAGCCAATGATGAAAAATTGTTGACAAAAGTGAGAAAACCACCAATAAGACTAATGGCATCCAAGACCCTGCATGAATCCCAATGTGTGAATAGATGTCTTTCCGTCGAACACAAGGAAAACCACCCAGTCAACGACCAATGATGAAATGTCGACTATTGGGTTCAAGGTTACCTACCAATGATGAAAGTAGGGCCAGGGTGCATGATAGGACTATAGTATCATGTGATTCTAAGACAAACTGAGGGTATGGTCGACATGCAAAGTCAAGAGTTCTGATAAGTGGCTAACATAGGTTGATAGACTTCCTTTGAACAAGAGCATGAGACATATGGAGGACTCTGGCAGCATAGACCTGATGATGAAACCATAAGATGCATGAGGCATTGATGAAATTATCTATAGGGACTGGAAGAGTAACCAAACGATAGAGAAGACTCTATAACGAGCTCATCTTCTTAAGGCCATGCCAATCCCAAAATTATGATGATGAATGGACTCAAATAATTGTGTGTTATGTTCAAAGGCGACACGCTTGTTGCCGATATAAGATAATACTCCCTTCTCGCCCGTCTTTTTTTTGTTTTTTCATAGAAAAATGAATTCTATGATACAGAGGAGGAAACAAGTGTCGCAAGTAAGAAAAACTAGTTCCAATAGTGGAACATAACTATCCTCAATGCAGGGAAGTGCATGCGGGAGATGGACACTCGGGGAAATGTTCCCTCCTAGGTATAGGGTGTCAAATTGCGAAGGATTTAAACAAGGAGCTTCTTGGTTGAGGATGAAAAACTGTTGAGGAAAACGGTTTATAATGCAAAGCGAGAACCGGTTATAGGCTCAATACTGCAAGCAAGGGCATGAGATGCAATCACAACTTAACACCAAAAAATGTCATTTTTTATGTCTTTTAGTCTACTTGGTGTGAAAAAGGGATAAACTTGTGCCAAATAGACATCCTTTCAAATCCAATTTACAAGTGTGAAAGAGACAAGATCACTCGGCAATATTTTTTATTTTTGAAAATGAGTTAGAAAAGAGATTTAACTAAGACTCACGACCTTTCAAGCCCAATTTAACGAGTGTGAAAGGGACAAATCACTCGACAATATTTTTGATTTTTAGACGAGTCGGAAAAGAGCTTAAATCGGACTCGGTGATGTTTTTCTAAGAAACATATAATGGGGGAGGCCAAGGCTCCTGTGCAAGACTTCTATGAAAGGTCAACAACTTACGAAGAGTTGATACAATCTTGGGAAAACCCAAAGCTTTCCAAGTCAAGGAGGATAAAATACTTGCAAAGGTTACCTTATCTACAATATATCGAAGAATTCCCCTTATCTGGAAGGGTGTAGAAGAAGGAATTTGATTCTCTACAAGATCATTCCAATCAAAGGAAACCACCCTAGGACTTGGAGGGATCATACTTGAAGAGAGTGGAATTCTCCCTAGTGAAGAAGGTACAAAACTAGAAATGATAAGGCGATGGTCGAAGGACACATCACTCTCCAAAAGAAGAGTAGGATTGACCAAAGATTTCATCAGCAATGTCACTTCCTTAGGCTTGTCACTCCAAGAGAAGAGTGGGATTGACCGAAGATTGCATCGGCACAACCACTTCTTCAATTGTTGGTTGAATAGGATGCGAGACAACAAGGTCAAGAGATGAATCAACCCCTAAAGGAAGAGGGGTGTCAACTGAAGATTGCATCGACATGACTGTAGTAACAACCAAAGAAGTTTGGGAAGCCAAAGACGACTCAGAATCCGAAGGGCCCCCAAGAAAGGACCACACTTCTTGTACCACGGCAGTAGCAGGGCGCAAATGAGTAAGGTGACCTCCTTTGAAAAGCTTAAAAAGGAACTTTGTCTTACATCGTACATGTCTAGGCTTCTCAATTGTATGAATGCCCCTAGCATGACTTGTAGTGGCTAGTGACATGCTCCCAGCATGACTTGCAAAGGCTAGTAGTAAATCCCCAACATGACTGGAAGAGGTTGGTGATGGATCCCCAACATGACTAGCAGAGGTTGGTGATGTATGTGCAGTGTGACTAGCAATGACTAGACTTGTGCCTCCAACATGACTTGCAGTGGCTGGTTGTTGGTCTTCAACATGACTAGCAGAGGTTGTCAACCCATATCCAACATGACTAACAGAGGTTGGTGATATAATCCCAGTATGTGAATGACCCTCATAAGACGCAGTCGAGGAAGGTAGGGTCTAAGGATCACTAAAATAGGAAGTGCGGAAAGGAATGGACCTCCCTGTCAAAACGGGCCTATTGGACATGGCATAAACATGATGACTCAGTGTCGAGAATTCGAAAGTACCCATAAGGGAAGAATACATTCTGACACCAATATTCTCAGTTGTCGACTGAGAATTGTTGATCATAGGGATCAATAGTCCAAGAGATGCATTAGGACTAAAGTACGCAAAGGATAATTGATCATTCGTCAAAATCTTCACTTCATGAGGAAAACAAAGAGAACGAAAGACGAATGACACGACGGTGATCATGGCATAAGTCCAATTGCGACCTAGTAACAAGTTATAATCAAGAGGCGCATCAACTACCTCTACTTCCACCTCTACCTTATTCCCACCTAACTGGACTGAAAAGGCAGGGAGAATATCATGAGGGTGGAAGGAATGACCGTCAAAAGTAGTCAACATGTTCGATGACTTGGAAAGAGTCGGAGAACTGATAGTTTTCCAACAAGCTAGGAACATCACACATGTAGCAACGCCTTCATTAACAATTGCATGTTTGATGGTATACTTTGAGTAATCCACGTGGATTTGGAAAGCCACATGGTAAGGCAAGTGAGGCTTAACATCTGTGATGTCAAACTTGATAACTTTTGAGCCACTGGGTTCTAGAGATCCTAAAGCAGAGAGTAAGGCATTCCTCTGTGAAGGACACGTATGGAGTATCTCCAAAGCCGACATTGCACAAGGGGTTTGACCCAGGTCCACAAAAATAGAGTAGTTCTGGGCATCTCTAGCATTTGTATTATGGGTAGAGCGCTTAAGTACTCCTTTCGGAATATGAGGCGGTGGCTCCGGTTTCTCAATTTGTAAATTCGTCTCCGGAGGAGGAGGAGGAGATTCTAGACCTGGATTAGCTTGTTTAGAGCTATAGTCTTGAGATTGAGTGGCTACATTAACTTTCGCATCGACCATATTGATACATAAACGGTCGTCGTTGTTCAACTGCTAGTTTTGACCTCCACCAACCGCATTTTCGGCGTTTGAGGCGCTCGAGGCTAGGTTTTGATTATGTGGGAATGGATTCGTCAGCACGTCGGGCAATTGAGCTAATAGCCTCGCATCTTCTGCAAGTTTGGGGCATAAATGGGTAAGGTGATCATCTGTGCAAAGCTTACAGGGAAACTTCACCTTACGTTTTTCTCATTTTCCCTCTCCATCATTACTACCTGTCTTCTCATTATTATTATTGTCCTTGGATTTATTACCATTTTTCCCACCCTTACAGTTGTTGTGTCCTTTGTTCTTATTCCCTCCTGGTTGTTGGTTACCATTCAGGTTGGTCAACGATTTCACGGAGTGTACATCCGTCGACTAAGTGGGGTTGGAAGACACAGACGAGGCTAGTCCTCCCTCACACTGGCTTAAAGACAACTCTTTCAACTGGTTTGTCACCGAGTCTGCAGACTTTACATTGGTGGAACCTACAATGCCATCGGCATGAGTTTCGGTTTTTTTCCTAGGGTTGTAAGTAGACCGCAGTGCGTCAGGAAGAAGGTGGTATAATATCCTAGACTGATCATATATCAAATCTAACTGCTAGGCCCTAAAGATTGCTTCTTCTTCAGTGGTAACCCTGGAGTAGCAATGTCCTTCGAGATAGGAGGGTGCAAAGACTTAATAAACCATTCTAAAAGAAAGGTCGGGGGTATAAGGGTCTTAATCAACCTCTTATGTCTACGCCACTCCTAGATATGGTCTGATATATCAGTGGCAATGTCCTAGCGTAAAGTAGACAACAGTTCTAAGCTAGCATAGTAATGAATGGGCAACGGGAAGTGGTTAAGAAATACCATTACCAACTGACTAAATGTCCCATATGCCCCCTTGGGTAGCTCAATATACTATTTCGCAACAACTCCAATGAGGGTGTGTCAGAATAATCTCAAATGAATAGAATCGTCATTAAGGGAGTTTGATGAGCACCAAAGGTGAAAGGTAGTGACGTGATCACCAGGATCCTCTCCATTCTTACCCTCGAATTTTGGGATGTTCGAAGGAATTTTGGTTGGGACCGAGGACCATGTAGGATCGTGACTCACAGGGTCATTCATTAACTTAGACAAATCTGGCAGATTAAGCATGGCCAGAAAAGGGAGGTAGGGTTGCAACATCTAGCCCCAACCTCCCAGGAAAGATTGTTCTTGCGGATTTGGAGGCCATCCAGGGTTCTGGTAAACACCATGGCCATGTCCGGCATTATAAGGCCCTCCTCCGGGATGATTCATATAAGGTTGGTTGGGCATCATTCCAAAAGGAATGTTTTGTTGAGGGTTATAGAAATTTCCCCCAAACGGTTTGGATCTGGGTTGGGGATTGCCTAAAGTGTGAAATTGACCTCCCCCAGGCTGGAAACCAGAAGATAGAGGCGAATTGGTCATGCTAAATGTATTGGTTGGAATCTGCGCTGAGGAGGTAGGGTTGTAGGATGGAACTTAAGCTGAATATTGTCCGTCAGGTTGACTATTCCACCTAGAAGTAGGAGGATTTGACCCAGAGTTAAAAGCATGGATACCCCCCCATATTAGGAGTCATTTGAGGGATTTGAGATCCACCAAATGAAAAAGGAGTGTAGGGAGGTGTACTACCCCCAAGCCCAATGCTAGCATCAGGGTCAGCAGTTGGGATGGAGTTCGAAAACTGTGAAGTGAAGTTAGGCATACCATAAGAAAATGGGATAGAAACCATAGGGATGGACTGAACATTGTAGCCCAGTGAGTGGCCAAGATACCCAAAGGGGTTTGAGTTGGTAGCTTGAGCAGTAACTCTGGGTCAGGACATAGTAATGATAGGTACCTCCGGTACTACAGCTATAGAGGTTGCAAGAGTCGAAGGGGTGCCATTAACTATAGAGGGTATGAGAGTCGAAGGGCTCCCAGCATTCTAAAGACCAAGTTCAGTACTCATTCTTTTAGAATCACAAGTCTGAATGGTGGACGTGTGTGTACCATGTATAATGACTCTACGCCTTTTAGAAGGAAAGGACACGAAATCCAGTGGTAACTGTAACAAGCGACGGGACCGGAGGGAGGCTGGTCTGACTCCACGATGACTTAATACTCTAAAAATAAAAAATATATATCCTAAGGCCAACTAGTAAGAAAATATCACACCAAAAGTCAAACGACCAATATGCATGCAAACGGGGTAAAGTGGATGAGTGGCCTCCCTCTCTAAAGAAGGTATGTCTCTCCCAAGAGGGGCCCGAGAATCCCT
>ML789439.1:622089-635868 GCA_009831015.1 Picea engelmannii
AAATGGGAAGAAATATCCCCATCCAAATATGCTCCAAATGAGCCCCATGATCCATGGAAATAAAGTAATGGCTCCCATGAACAATGAGATTCTCCACATGGTCAAATTTTCTGCTCAATATCCTTCACAATCAATGTTAAAAAGGTTGGGACTTTTATTATTGACCTAAGGAAGGTTTCTACACTTCAAACCATAGCTTAGGCACATATATGAAAAATGAAAGCAACTTAATAAAACATTCTAATCTATTTCACATAAAAATAACCAAAACATAGTTCTCTAATCCTAAGAGCCAATTCATCATAAAATAGTTAAATGACTGACAAATGAGTGTGCAAGTGGAGTGGAAATAGGGTAAAAAGAGGTGAAGTTGGGATTAAAATATACCATATGAATGGACTGACATCATCCATGAAAGACTGAGGTTGTGAAGAAGGGAAAATTTCATGAGACCAGAAGTGTAGTGAAAGGAGAAATGTTGACATCCCACCAACCTAAGTAGGGTTTAGGGGGTTAGGTGTGTTACACTCCTAACTATTTTTTTTCCTTCTCAACATTACCAAGATGATGTCTTATGCTATTGAATTCATATCTACACTGGTTTAGATCCACATGTAACTCGTCATTGTTAACGATATTGAGGTTAACATTTTTATTTATAGAAATGTTGATCCACTTTCGTTGATCAATGTTAGTACATACATTCCCATCCTTAGTATTTTCCCCTTGTTTTTCCTTTCTCCCCAAATTTTCTTTACTTAGTCGCTTCACCCTTTTAAATGCGGGTTGCGGATCAAACTACTATCAAATCGCCAAGTCCGCAGACCCACAAGCCCTTATATCTATACTTAGTCATTTTTCTTCTTTTGAAATCTCGACACTTGGTCCTTTTTTCAAGTGATGCAGGAGTCTCATTGCGGGAGACCAACATGTTCCTATCCTGCAATTCCCCATGTCTCATTTCTCGCAATTGCACAACACTCATAATGACCCATCTATCTCTACATCCTTCATAATGCACTTTTTACCTTTTTCATACTTAGCCATTTTCTTAGAATGTGGATGCAGGACAATCGTCGATTCCACTTACCTTTTTCCCCCATGTCTTGTGTCCCTCAAACCTCAGTCCCACATTCTACATAATGATCCTCTCACTTTTATGACCCACATAATGACCTTTTCCCATACTTAGTTTATTTTTCACATTGTGGATGCGGGAGTCATTCCATTTCACCATTTTCATTATCCATGTCTCGTGTTCCGCATCCCACAATCTTGCATTCACTATATTGCACTCTCCATTTATATTTTCTCACTTCCATAGTTAACCATTTTCCATATCCCACGGCATCACATCACCATTTCCTGATCACATTTATTTCCCACACCACATCAGCCTCCACTTGTGTCAACATATTGTCGTTATTAAAGTGACGAAGATTTTGTAAGCCTTGTAATCAGTTCAAAATCTCATCGTGAAGGCCAACAATTTTTTAAATAAGAGTTACAATGATAAATCATCAAGATGATACGTAGTAAATTAAATAAAGGACTAATATGCCATGATGTAAAATGTTATATCGACGGTAGTGCCACCTACTGGTAAGAATAGAAAGCACTGTAAATAATGTCAATTGGGAGAAAAGAGTTGTATCGTGGAGATACAGTAAATTCTCTCAGACATGAATACCAAGAGTTTCAATGGTCGTGAGCTTACAAGTATTACAAGGCCCTCCCTCCTACTGATAATAAGACTAACCTAGTCTGGACCTCAGACATAGCTCTAACTGGTTGTGTTCTAGAGGTGACATACTTCAAAGAGCTAGTCTTGTGGTGCGCAGATAAATTTGATTCATATAGGAGAATAATTTAGCTTCAAGTGTAGTAGCATATATCCTTAGCTCCTTCAGTGTTCCCAAGAAGTTTATGACTCCTTAATCCCACCATGCAGTTCAAGGGTGAAGAAGCCAGTGAATTCCTCAAAGACCATTGAGGAGGAGGAGAGCTCCTTGAGAAATATTTGGTCGACCAAATATTTTACTTTAAGGATTACACATTTCAAAGAATATCTCCAGAAGTATCTGGAAAATGACAAAGGTTTTTACAAGGATGTTCTGGGAACATTTTCAGCTAAAGTTTCAATTTTAAGTGATACCCACATAAGATAACAAAACCTTCCTTCTAACATTTAAATGAAACAAATTAATGCATGTTGGTTGAAAATAATAAAAAGTTTAAAACAAATGATAAATGAGCTAGATGTTGTGAAGAGTGAAATAGGTGACATTTTATTTAAACTTGTTGACCTCACAAAGGAACTCGATGGCCCAAATTTATTAATGGGCACAATACTTTTATCTAAAGAGAAAATACTAGAACAACTTGATGTATTAAAAGTTGCATGGGCGAGTGATTTCACTGACTCAATAGAATTCTCTGAGGAAGAAGTTGAAAGATGGTTGGTCAGATATATCAACATGAATGATGCGGTAGATGACACGTTGCACCTATTGGTCATTGACCTAGGAGAAATGGAGAATGAGATGTTTGAGATAAAGGCTAAACATGAGATCGCAGTGGCCCTAATGAGGGAATACAAGAAGAGTGGCTAAGAAAATGCTTAATCAATAGAATAGAAATAGATCAACAAGAAGCAGTTACAATAGTTATACCACCTCCATCACAACAACCATCTACAAAATAGGCATCAATAAACAAGTAAATGTTGGAAAATTTCCATCATAGTGAATCAAGTAACAACCTTATTCTCATCCTTGTTATCTTTCTTCTATAGTCATTTTTCATATCACCTTCCATTTCCCAGTAATGACCCTTGACTATTTTTCTTGTGCATTCCAGGCATTTTCGTTTCATGGTCCATGGGAGCCCCATCCTAGTCCTCTTTGAAGGACAAGCACAATACTTTATTTGTATTCCAAGAAAATACTTTGAATTTAAAGATATATTATTTTTTAGGTTCCCATATAATTAATTTGGGAAACATTATTGTTATCTCAATACTTTGAGTTTAAGAATGAGATTTAAAATGTATGTCTATCATAATCTTATTTGTGTTTAATGAAATGATTATTTAAAGTTCTCTTCCATATGTGATCCATACTTTCTTTTCCTTTTCCTTGACTATCGTGTTCTACTTTGATGAATGTTGTGATGGAAATGTCTTCTTATTATACTGCACCCTTTTTTGGTTTATGATCTTGTAACATATTGTAAATATTTTCTTTCTACAAGATACCTAGTCCTTTCTCAGGTATTCTTTACATGTGAATATTTATTTCAAGAATAAGCTTGGTCCTATCTCAGGCATTGTTTATATTCTTACATGTTATTTGAAATAGAGGAGTACCACCCCTTTAAAAATGTAGGGGGATTTTATCATCATGATGTTATCTTAAAGACCGTAAAACAATATTTTAGATCAACAAGAACCCACTTTTAATTCACATTATAAAGGGTATATAAAAAATTGAATTTTTATATATAATGGTTTTTTAACGGAGTCATTATTTTGTTTTAGATGGGTAAAAAAAATTACAAAGTGGTTTAAGAAATAGCATGGGCCAAAACCATGGGATTTGATACCAATGTAGCAGAAACGTTCGGTAATTTGCTCAATATATGAGATAAAATAAAATATGTGATTTATAGAATGAATAATAATGATGAATGATATTTATAATGAACGGGCCCTGATTATAAATATAGTCTATGGGATGCCTCTTTACCTCTTTATGAAGAGTTGTGTTTTTTTACTTATCTATTTATTTATTATTTATAAATGTTTACTATTATATTTATAATGAACGGGCCCTGATTATAAATATAGTCTATGGGATGCCTCTTTACCTCTTTATGAAGAGTTGTGTTTTTTTACTTATCTATTTATTTATTATTTATAAATGTTTACTATTATATTTTATTATCCCTATCTTATTTTATATACATAACAATATTCTACATCTAAAACTGGTTATAATCCCACGGAGTTCGGGGGTCTCAAGGAAGAAAATTTCCCTAAATATCGAATTGATTAACACTATAAGATTTAGCCAAGGCAAGGAACTAATGGCTGCAACAATGTTGGAACTGTTGGAAGTGCATTTTCTCAAGTATAATGAGATGTTTTCCAAAATTTTCATATTATTGTTCATTTAGCTCATTTGAGTTTAAAGTACAAATTTCAATCAGGATATATATATATATATATATATATATATATGGTACTAACTTATGGTTACTTGCAAGTAAGTTTATATGTGAATTTTAGCTTAAAAGAGCATCGGAAAGAAAGTGTAAACAACAAAGTGGATACTATGGAAAATCTGAGGGAAACTGCCTTTTTAGAAGTCAAAATTTCACATGAAACGAGAGGTAAATTGTAGTTAATTACCTTCATTTAGTTTGAATTTCTATTATCCCCTTAATTGGTAATATTTTTGTTTCTTAATCAAATTTAAGAGGGTATTTTCTAAATGTTTTGCAAAACCGATGAAAGAGTGTTATTATGCTATATGAATTGTAATCCTTCAAAATTAATTAATGATTGATAGAATTGGTAGGAAATGCTTTTACCAAGTTGCTAACAAATAACCAATAGATATATATTCTATTTTTTGGATCAATGGATGGCTATAGTAAAGTAGATGGAGATTGCATGCCAAGTATTTGTTAAAATGTTTGTATTAGATAGTTAACTTTGGCACATCTTAAAAAGTTTTGGAATAATGATTGTGAGGATTGTATGATAGTTGAGAATGTTTATGTTGGTAGAATAAATCAAAGGTTACTATTAGTTTTCTGAGACAATTGCATCTCATTTGTTCTCTTCATGTATGGATGTATGGTTGTAGCTTGTGATGTTCTTGACATGTGTTTGTTAAAATAATTAAATGAATTTCTATGTTGATTTTGATTTTGGGCATGTGAAGATATGTCTTCTAAGATTTGTCCTTACTTCAAAATACAATCTGAGTTAGTGTGATTTTTGGTAGAGAGCAGTAATATGTGGACATAGAAACACTCCCCAAAAATATCAAGAACCCAAATCGGTGTTTCAAAGATATTTAATATTTATCAAAGCTACTATAGAAGTGGTCAATCTCGTACATGTGTAGATTGATCTTCAAACATGATTTTTTTTCTCTAAATTTGTGACGTGGGTTGGTGGGATGTTTGGTACAAATATTCTAATCATATAAATGAACACATCGACCAAATATCTCAAGAACCCAAATTATATTTTAGGAGATATTAGTGATTTACTAGAACTATAGGTATTTATGAGCAAATTGTTTGGCAAAAGTCTTCATCCAAATGGTAGTTACTACAACCTTGCTTGATAATTGTTTGATAGAATGGTTAAAAATTTTCTTAAAGGATACAATTGTGCATCTTCTCTTATTTTTTGTTTTACACCTAAGAAATCAAGAGTCTTTGAATATGCATTTTCTCCCTCATTCTTAAGGAATCGGATGTAATCATCATTAATATTTGTGCATATGTTCCTCTTATTATGCTTGATCTTGTTACTTGGTAAATTGTTGGAGTACTTCACCTACAAAGTTGTAGAGGGTTATAAATAACTACATACACAATATTTGTTATTTTTTTCTCCCTTGAAGCATTGTAATTATCTTATATGAGAAGTGTTGGACTAAATGGCTCAATAGTAAGTATCAGTCGGAATGAATGAAGGTCAAATACTTGGATAAAGTAAATTACTTGAAGAAATAATTTTGATCTTCCATTCACCTCTTTAGTAAAGTAAATTGTTGGAGGTATGGTAAATAACCTATTAGATTTGTTATCTAGCACTTACCTTCAATTAGAAGGTGTGGGTGCAAGTTGTACCTTGTGAGGGCAAGGTTGATGAATGAAGGATTCAATTTGCCAAGATCCCTTGTTGTATTAGGGACCAAGTTGATTTTGTTACAAGCAAAGATCTTTCTCATGTTCTTTAAACATGATGAAATTTCATGTATGAAAAAATGATAACTTTGGAGAGGAATCCATAGTTATAATTTTTACAATCATTATGAGTGTATGCTTAAATATGTGTTGTAAAATACATGCCTACTAAAAACATGTTAATACAACCTAATGCAAATAAAATTAACACAGGGTTGTAGGCCCAAATTTCACATGCATCTAATAGCAATAATAAACTCCATGAATGCAAATCATTCAACAAACACAACAACATTCAAATAAATATCTACATAGAGAAAATAAACATAGTAAAATATAAAACAAAACTTATCTTTTAATGGGGAAACCAATTAGTTTCATATCAAGGACGTTCCTCCCAGCCATAGGCTTGCTATTCCTTTATTATCGACAACAAGCCACCCTCGAGCTAAGACTATGATTCCACAAGGAGGTATTTCCCTCTTTGGTTGTTCACTCCGTTGAGTATGTGTTGTATTATTTGCACGACCAAACCTAGTGTTTGTGTTGCGTTGGGCGAGTGGGGCGGTCATAGGGGGGGTTGTAGAGGGGATGTGGCCCCCCTACCCAAGGGGTCACAAGGAGGAAGAGAACCCATATCTGAGGGGTCACATGGGGGGAGAGATCCTCCCTACATGGGGGTTCAGGGGCAGTGCCCCCCAAAAAAAATTGGCGGTTTTTGTATCCATGTTTTATTTGTTTTTCGGCACATGGTTTTCCCTAATGGTTTTCTAATTCTGGTTCAATGGATTAGGATGTTTGGATGTTGTGGGATCCTATATATTTTGAATTGTAAACAATGAATAAGGATGATCAATAAATAATTAGTAGCGTGGCTCTAAACAAGTTGTTGGTTTTCTCAATTTGGGTTTCCATGGTAAAATCTTCCTGTAATGTGTGTGTGCCATTGTATCTTTTCTATTTTTATTAAGAATCTATTTGTAGTAATTAATTGTACAAGGTTAAAATATACACACTTTCCACACTCAACAACACAAAACCCCTCTTTCCCTTCAACTTGCACAACCTAAGGAATGGGATCCCCCTTCTTTGCCACGTAGTCCCTCGAGCCTTCCCTCTTCCCTCCAGGGCTCCAGTTCACATCGTTGGACATGAAATATCATAGCATCCTTCTCAAGGATATTGAGCAATTTTCCTCTACATGAAATAAACTACAGGCTTATATCCCAATTTGCAGGCACACATCCCTATTATTGGTGTAAAACTCAGCCCTCTCATGGTTTTTTTCATACACAACTTGGATGGTTCTCTTCCCAAGCACTAATCTTATCTCTTTCTACCCAAAACATGCTTGTAAAAACTATCCCAAAAAGATACTCTAAATTCCTTTTCTTCTCATGCAAACTTGACTCTATTATTTCCCAAAAAATGGTTATACTTATCCCATGCCATCATAAATTAGTGAGAATACTTTTCCCAACTACCACTCTTACATCATTCAATAAATTCTTTGATAATTCAAAAGAGGTAAACATTAAAAGGAAATGGATTGGATTAATATAAATGGGAAACCCCTATGGACCCCCCTTTATCCCCCTCTCTTGTGAAATCATAGCCCTCCATCGGTATCATCCCTCTTGTATCACAACCAACGATTTAATTTTATTAATAATTACAATGTACAATTTACATAGCTTATCCCTTCGCTATATTAATTCGTATAATCTCTCTAGACGAAAACATATCAACTCACTAGCCTAAATTGCATTTTCATAATTACATTATAATTTACGGGGATTAAAACTAGGGATGTTGCATTCCCCTCCCCCTTATTTTTTCACTATCCTCAAGGTGCAATATTGTACATGTCTATATACATATTACAATGTTAGGCTCTCCATCCTAAAAAAACAGATAGTCTCTCTAACATCATATCACATAGGGACTCTAGCCCAAAACACATATACATAGAAACTTTGGCCCAAGACATATATAAATGGGCACTCCAGCCCAAAATCATACATAATGATTTCACTATTTATAATTCTTGCAACAATTCCAATTAGTAATCTCGCATTCCCCTCAATCTGAACAACCCAAGGAAGTGTACCCCCTTCTCTTCTCTACAGTCCCTCAAGTTGTACCACTTCCCTCCAGGGCTCCAACACAGACCAACCAATAAGTCGCAGAGTTGTGGTTATAGGAACTCCAACTTCAAAAAAATTCACAATTTGTCAATTCCCACAATAATTCCAACCAACGAGATCTCATTCCCCTCAACCTACACAACCAAAGGAAGTGTACCCCCTTATTCGTACCATAGTCCCTCAGGTTGTACCACTTCCCTCCAAGGCTCCAACATAAGGTCAGACAAGAAGTCTCAAAGTTGTGGCTCCACAAACTCTAGCTGTGATAATGGAATCTCCAAACTTTTAAAAACAGTTGCAGGTATGTCTCCCATATTGCATCTTATAGATCCATATTTGCTTCTTCGAAGTCATAACAAGTCCATTGAGATTCACTCACTCCATTCCTTTGTCCATGAGGTCCATTTCCTTCTGGTGCTCTTCTTTCCAAGTACTCAGTCATGTATTTTCTCTTCATTTGTTTTTATAGAAGCCATCAAGAAAATCTACATGTTATAGTCATTATTGTACATCAATTATCATTTTCATAGGAATCATCAACTCTGAAATGTAACATTTATTCAAAAGTAAGTTTTTAACCATAAACCAATACTTATTTGTATGGTTATCATGTGCTTTACAAAGCTACCATTGGAAAGAATTTAGCCCATTGCCCTTTCAAACCTACCCTCATGATTCCAGCCACCATGCCATATGTGTTATTAAGTTTCCTCTTCCTTCCTATACTCACCATTCAGGTTCATGAATCCACTTCTCTACTACATAGTCCCTCAGGTGATCCATAATTTTCCAAGTTGTTCATTTGTAAGGAGAGCGCCAATTTACTACCAAACTTCCACTAGCAGTCTATAACCTATGGAAATCATAGGGTTCATCCTAATAGTATCCTTCTTCACAATATTTTCATATTCAATAGCCATCATCTGTCCTATATCATATATATACACAATCATAGCGAGATAACATTGTATTAATCCCATGTATTAATTCAAATATGTTTCATAAGGAAATTCAAATTTCCCAGTATAATATTCATTCTCATGACTTTTTTCTCTTACAACAAAAGGTATCAGCCTTCCTTATGGGCTTACAACATTGCCATATCTAAGACCATTCTACTTTCCATTTTCGCAACTTTCATTCAACCAAACAAATTGTCATTATTCATGCACATTGTCTTTTTTTTGCAACATTTACAACAACCCAAAAAGTGATATCATGATTGTATCATACTTACAATTCAATCACTTTAGCTATTAATCATATTAAATGGAATGAAATCATCATTCCATGTATATGCATTATCTAGCACACCAATATTTTCATAATGCAATCAACATTACCAATAAACTGATGTGCCAAAACCCTTGGCCACATCTACTTGATGCATCCTTGCTTTGACTTTGGAATACCACATGTCCAGATCATGTATTCCACCATGGTGAGTTGGAAGGCCTAGCCATCATTTCAACACATCATCATGGATCTTCCCTATTTTTTTCTTGATCATTTGGATACCTTCCTCTTTGACCCATACACAACACTAGGAATACAATCATTTATTGCTCTTCAACATCAACAAAGAGGTTGCAATATAAAAATTGATCATATGTAGGAAGACCATTAAGCACCTATATAGCATTATAGTCCTTCCATATCCAACCACATCATGGTCTCACACATGGCTAGCACTATTGGCATCCATTTATATATAATAGGAGTATGTCTCCGAATTGCCTTGGTTATGATCTCTATTTTTACTATGAATGCATGATTGTATGGCAATGAGTTGGCTTGGAAAAAGCATTTAAGCTTATGAAAAAAATAATAATAAATTTCCCTTTGCAATTGGGTAGAGTTGAAGCTTAGCTTCAAGCTAGAAATGTCTCTTGTGATAACCTAAAACTTGTGTGAATAAAGAAAAGAGTTCATAATCTTATGGAGTTTATTGTTTTCATAGGTTTCTTGAAGTCTTTGCATGTGTATTAAGGTCAAGAAATAAGGAATGAAAAAATAAGAGTAATTATGATTAACTACTAGAAACGATAGATGATTTATAGTTGGAAAGTAGCTTGATTTGTAATTATCATGATGAGTATATTATTATTGATAACCTATTAATGTATGCAAAGTTACTCTGGATAAAATCACTCTATGGCAAGGGGTAAACCACAACAGACGGAATGACTGCAAAAATCAACTCTAGTTTCAAGTATGTTATATAAACAAAGATGTTAATAAGACAAGATAAAAATCCCACTTTGTCTGGACGTTCGAAGAAGACCATCGTTGAGCACTCGACTCAAAGTTGTATACCTGCAACTTGTCCTCAACAACCAAGATAAGCAAGCATATGGTGATAATATATAAAGTTAGCACATATAATAGCATAATCCATCAATATTCATAACAAATATTCTCATGGAATAACAATTCAAATATTTTCAAGACATTAATTGGATGAGAAAAAGAGTATTTCTATTAAAATATGATCAACAGAAGTGTATGGATGGAAAACTTATGTGTCAGCATGTCTCAGAACCAAGAAACTAAGTCCCTTCCAGTTGGGCCTCCACCACTTCAATACTCTACCAAAGGAAAACTCATATAAGAGAGACAATGAGGTTCTCCATCAAAGAGGGAAGAGCTTGGGGGTTGAACAATGTGTTTAGACTTAAGAGGAAAAAGGGATGCAGACTCAATATGAAGTGAATGATTTCTCTAGAGTAATTTTTCTCTGAAAAGTTGAATTCTATGGCCACGATAATATGATGATGCCCTCTAGTCAAAGTTGGGTTTTAGTGCACAAAATCCACCCCCCACTTGGTGAAGGGATCGACGATATTGACTTGATGAAGAGGGGTAGGATGCGAGTGCATATTTCGAGTGAACACCTGGCAAGGGTGACACTTTTTGACCGCTTCAACACAATTTAAAAATAGACTGCCAAAAACAACCAGCTCACAAATTTTTTTTGGGTTGTCGTAAGCCCAGATAGATGACCACCACAAGACCCATTGTGAAAGTCATTAAGAACGGACTCATCCTCTTCGTGAGTCAAGAAACGAGACAATATATTATCTACGCCTCAACTATACAAAGTGTCGTTGACGATAAGGTAGTTCTTAGCTTGATATTATATACGTTGTCGATCGTCTCTCGAAAGATGTTGAGAGAACTTCAAGGTTTGAATATAGATCAAAATGTCTTCATACCAGGGGTCTGACGACGAGATAAGGAAAATATGTTCATCTGTGAAGGAATCGACATGAATGACATCCTCATCTGGTCGAGGGAAGTCTGATATTTACTCGAAAAAAAACTAGTGATTTCTTGGATTTCGACGAAGCAAAATAAAGGTCAAATTCTTGCAAAATGACAATCCATTTATTGTATTTTCCCCCTATGATACGCCTATTAGGACATATTGAAATGGGTTGACATCAGAAACTACGGTAGTTTTGCAAAGCAATATATAGTGTCATAATCTTTGAACCACATGTATGACAACCAAGGCTAGCTTCTCAACATGAGAGTATTTGATTTCAAGGTCGATTAAGTTTTGAATAAGGTAGTAGACGATGTTCTCATGGAGCTCATCATCCTTGTTGGACCTTGACCAAGTTTGGAGGAATCTTGGTCATTTTTTACCATTTTGGGACTTCGACAGGCTGTCGAAGGCGGAGCACAAGTCAAAGTGGATATCGTGAGATCTCGACCCCTTTTTAGGGCTTTTGGGTTTTGGACTTATGTAATGGGTATAGGGATGTTGACCCATGGGTTTACCCATGCTTAGGCCTATTTTTTAATGAATAAATAAAATTCTAGGAAATGTAAGAAGTAGTGACTAGTCAGTATGAGCCATTGTTGCTAAGTGCAAAAGTAGATCTGTGTGATTTGGATTTGTGCGCATTGTGTGAGACTTGCAAGGATAAGTGAAAGCAACTGTAAAATATTGTGTATGACTTTGTGCCTAGATATACTCGGGGAAGGAGGATATGGTGAGGTGCCCAGATCTCTTGTCCTCTGTAGAGTTGATTTGGAGGCTTTGTGCATGTAAGAAGATTGAAAGAAGCTAATAAAGAAGACGAAGAGTTGGTGGATGTAGCCCCAGAGAAGGGGTGAACCATGTATATCCTGTGTTATGAATTCTTTGTTCTTTATGATTGCTCTCTTGTTTATGTGATTCAATGCTTAGTGTGTTGTTAGATGATAGATGAATTTGATATGATAGCTTAGTGTTGAATAATGTGAACGAATGCTAGATATGATCTTTGTTGGTATGCTTAGTGCTTGAATCCATTGGATCTGTGTGAATGTTGTGTTGATATGTTGTTAGGGTTTAGTTGCGCTATGAACTAAGGTTGAATATTAACAAACCGTATTACTAAGTGCTATGTTAAGGTGTTACAATCACAGATTTGTGTCCCAACTAAGGTTTCATACATATGAGTCCTGCAACCACCCCTATCTCTACCTCAGGTGAGACTTCATCTTCTTCACAGGTGTTGCTGAAAGGGTCGGTAGTTAGGGTTTTGTTGGTGCATTGTTGTAGTGTTGAACCCCGGGTCTGTCCCTGTGCCAACAAATGGTTCAGTTGTCGGGACCTGAAACTGTGATTGTTGGGAACTGAGGAAGAAGAAGCTTTGTGCGAAGATCTGACCTGAAACTGTGATTGTTGGGAACTGAGGAAGAAGAATCTATGTTCAAAAATATGACATGAAACTGTGAAATCTCTGTGCGTAGATCTGTTTCCCTAGTGCGCAGTACTCTACTTGGATTGTGAAACTTTTTTCTAAGAAGAGAAGTTCGATCTGAAGAAAAGAGGTAAGATCTTGAAGCTTTGTGCTCTGAGAAAGGTAAGAATAGTGAGAAATTTTGATTGAAAAGGTAAGATAAGTAGAAATTTTTGTTTCAAAAATATGGATCTAGGTATGTTTGATAAATTTTGTCCTAGCCTGAAAACTAGGGCACAGATAGAAGAAAGAAGATTTGATATGAGTAGATCTGATAAGAATAGTGAAAGATATGTTAATCCTATGCATAGAAGGAATGTTTGAACTAGAAAATGGATGCAGGATCCTAGAAAGAATTTTTTGCAGGTTAGCTACCATGATCCTAGTGCGCAGTACAGGAAAGGATGGGGATCATTTAAGAGAAAGAGAGGATTAACTCTTTGTTATAGTTGCAGAAGCCCAAGACATCTTGCTAAGGAATGCCCTGGTAGAAGACCCGGTTGTCTTTGTTTTAAAGATATGGATCATGAAGTTTTGGATTTCCCTAGAATGATTGCTAAGGTTGAAAGAATGAATATGGGACAAGAAAACCCTGAGGAAGGTCAAGAAACTAAGATCATGGCAGAACCCCATAAAGAATCAGAAATTGTACTATTGAAAATGAAAGAAACCCCAAATGATCACAAAAACATCAACTTACCACAGATCTTCAAAGAAAAAGAATGCATAGAAACAAGAATAGGAGACATCGACATTGACTACATTCTAGATAAGGAAACACAGGTGAATATCATGACAGAAAGAACTTGGGAAATCTTAGGAAAGCCTTCTATGATTCCTTCATTGGGAGGAATAGGATTATTTAGAGGAAAGTTGATAACCCTATGTGGAAGACTTAACTAGATATCTATGAGTGCTCATGGAACCTCGATAGAAGAATATTTTGAGGTTGTTAAATTTATTGAGAA
>ML789440.1:0-25510 GCA_009831015.1 Picea engelmannii
GAGGACAAGGAAAATATGCTTGCAAGTCATAGGAGGGAATGTCACCCTATGTTTATATCCATCAAAAATAATATCCTAACTCACAAGTATTGATTACAAGTGCTTAGGCTAGTCTTTTTATAAATAAAATCTTTCTAGAAAATTCATTATTTATATGATTTTATGAATATAACAGTTGCAGAAATAAATGTAGAGACAGAAGTAAAGACACCTAGATGATAATCAAGACATATGAGACATAAATTAATCCTTTATTTCATTCCAATTCATCAAACAGTCATTCTCTTTACAAAATTTCGTGAAGAAATTTTGGACCAAATTCTAACATAGACATCCTTGATGAAACATACAAAAGGACCTCTGACAAAAAACCAAAAACCTGAACTCTAAAATCTGGATCAGCTTGCCACAAATTGTTTCCCACTCGACTCTGGACAATAGCCTTTGTCAGTCATGAAAACTAATTCACAAACAGACAAGTCTACACAGACTATCAAAGATAGATCAACACCTCTGAAAAACAAGTGTCTAAATGATGTCATTCAACCCTAAATCTTGTTGTCTACAATAAGACCTTGCTATCATAAAAAATAACTACGCTTATGATCAATAAGGAATGAATGAAAACTGAACTATATCAACATAAACTCAAAGAGCAAACCTTAGTATGCTTCTCCTTCTACCCTCCTCTTGTTCCTTCCTTTCCTTTTTCTTTTAAGAAATTAGAATTGGTTGAAGTAGTTGAACTATCTCATTAGTTAAGTTAACTAAAAACTCAACCAACTTTTTAGTTAGGGGGAAAAGTAATAAATCATAATAAGGGTTATAAATAAATAATAACTAGTAGGTGGGACCCCTTGTGACTCCCATTTATCTCTTAAAAATCATAACATAACTAGTTAATTAAGCAAAACACCCCTCCTTGTGACTCCCATCATCACATTCACATTTGACCATTTATCTCAGTGATATTTGAAATCATTTTCAAAAATATATTACTCATATATCCAAAGAAAACATGTTGTCCAAAACTTATGAAGTCAATTGTCATCAACAATAAATAAAATAAAACTCAAAAACCATATTTCCCACTCTGAGATGCAATCTTTCCTTGATTGTTGTTGTCACCCTTTGATTTCTCTGATTTTGCCTTTGGCTATGCTGAGCCTTTAGGCCAAATCTCGTTGATTACATGAGAACAATCGTCCCTCAAATGCATCCGGGAAGACACAAATTTATCAAATCCATTGGAGGGTGAGGAAGGGGCAGCAATGGATTTTCCTTTGTCAAGGGCATGGTGGGCCTCAGTTTTCAACATTTTGCTAGCATGAGAGGACTGAACTGATGAGTGGACAGGTGTATCTTGGGAAATCTCATTGATAGGCAGGGGAGCAATTAAGGACAAATTGGGCCAACCATGATGTTGGGAGACTGTCGGGTGGACAATCTCCCGCCATCCGTCGTTTTCGAGAACCTCGGGTTGTAATGAGACATGAGGGGGCACGATAATACCAAGGGCTTGTGGAGCTTGGAAGGGAGGCCTTTCAATCCTAGGTTGGACCACTCCTTGCCCGATCCAATTAAAAAATCTAGCCTAAAATAACTAGCCTAACTCTTGTGAGTCAACATCAAAGTGTATGGAGAATCTTGGCCTTCTTGGGCCTCTGTTCCAATTACCTCTCCCTCGGTTTCCTCTGCCATGGATACCTCGACTAAAGAAGCCCATTCCTGCATGCATGATTGATTATAAAATATTTCCTTTACAACTATACATGAAAACTCCTTAAAAATATGAAATAGACCTTGGCTCAGCAACATATCAGACTCATGCAATCCAATCCATACAAATTGTTTAACTGTTGTCAATGAGCAGGGGGTGAACAAAAGGTCCCATCATATGCGAGGGATTTGTATTGAGAGAAACATGATAAAATGAGGGGGAAAGAGACATGGTTACTTCTCAAAGAAAACAAACAATCAACTGTAATGCAAACCAAAGAAAATGTCACCGTGATCCAACCAAGAAACTGCGATTTCAAACTGCCTGAATACAAAATTATTCTTAACTGTAATTAAATTTTAAAGACAGGGAGTTAAAAATGAATGTGGGAAGGCGATGGGGTTGTAATTAGAGAAAATCGAAATGATGGTAGGGAAAGAGAGTGGATACTGTTCATAAAATTAATTAAGTAATCCATAAAACCATTCTATATCAAACATAAAAGAAATAACACCAACCAAATAATCATTGTGATCAAATGAAAAACTATTGTGTATAATTCAATCAATTCTATGCATTAACTTGCTCACTATTCGTAATGAGATCTTCAACACAGTGTCACCAAAACAAGACAATATGCATCCCACAACAACCTATAGAAGAGTTTTGTTTCTTCTCATTGTCCATTTAATGTTTTAGAACAATTCCTGAATGAATACACAGTCACTTATTTCCATTCTGTTCAACGTCAACTCATCAACCATTGCCCATGAATTATTTCAATCATCAAATAGAGACACAAAAATCGTGCCTGATTTCGTCCTTTAATTCATTCAACAATTAAATTGTAATAAGATTATACTCTCACAGAAACCGTTCCTTTCTCTGCTACAATGCATGATATTCATCAACACACATAACAGACAACTAAATACAACCATCAATATTTTAATTTCAAAGATCCTGACTTTCCATTTAAACACACAGACAACAATCACCATTTCAACTCATACTATGTTGTGGAATAGACAGACTATTCGAAGAAATGAAAGATCATTTATGTGACTGTACAGGTCCAAATACTCTGAATCTAAACATCCAAAATGTTGGGCTATCAATAAAATACAACGAGGCAACAATAGTATGTTCATCTTCATCTCACAAATCGATCAAATGGCAACAAAACCATATTGTTTAAAAAACCTGTGACTATGTCTGATGGAGAAATCAAATAATATCCATAGCATATATAGTGGATGGCCATGCCGTAATTACCACGATTTCAATGCTCCCATTGTCAATTTAAAACACACAGTCACAACAACCATCAATTCAACATAACATGCTAAAGTAAGCCCACACAACCAATGCATCATGCATGAAGCATCGCTGTGAATTAATCAATTATAACTAATGTTGGGTTAAGAATTCAAATGTCATAATAACCAATGCAATGACTAAATACCAAAACCAACACCACTGTCAACATAACCCACAGAGACAAGCCAGTAATCGACATTGTCGATAATACACCACCAACTCATAGAAATCAACAACATACCTGACAAGACATAATGGTTCCCCCTATCAAAAATCGGGCTTGATAAATCAAGGGTTTTCTCTGTGGACCAACACAAGGAGACTGGAGTTCACCCCCGACATCGAGCGAAAACCTACAAGACCAACAATGCACATTCAGGGTATACCACCAATAACTTTTCAGACAGGGTGACTATTCTCGTGATAGGAGAGACTATGAATAGAGAAGCAAAGGCTTCATTTTTGTCCTGTAACAATACTTATAATACGTAGGGTATAACCCTCATGGTTGTCCCAATCAACCGAAGAATGTTGAGACAAAACAGAGCCAAGAAATAGAAATCGATCTCAAGCAAGCCCTTAGGCATAACAACCATCATAACACATTGCGCAAACATCAGTAACATGAATGAACCCATACCCAAGTGAAATGATACGCAGTGACACAAAGTGTTTCAAACCCAGCAAACCCCATAAAAACAAACGATTGGGTATGGTGATAAGAAGCGTGGAGACATCCAACCAATCTGGACCAAATGAAAACCCTTCAACCAAGACCAATAACGATGACAAAGAGCCTTCATGGCTTCTAACACTTAGAAAGATCAATAAAACTGTGACTTCAAACATTATTGCCATGAAAACCACACCAACCATTCATTTCAGAAAATATCACAAATTTACACAGTTGCCAAACTTAAGGAAAGCACAGACCCATACATCACCGATCCAATATCTATTTAATAACCAGAGCGGGTTCATGGATGGCGAAAAGACATACTTGTAACCATGAAATCCTTAAAAACGCGAGCTTGGCCGAGCAGTTCTTCTTCTACTTGAAAATCAGAGCTTAGCCACAATGAACACAGTTGAACAATAGCCAGGGTGACGACCAATGGGAGGGGTATGGAGTGACGTGCAATAAATGCACGTCGCCTCCATCCTACAGTCATTCAATTACTTAGTACACGCCATCCCACTAATCCATTAATTCATTCAATTAAACCATACATCGAAACCAACATCCACTAATTTCCAAGAGTGCCACCCTATGTCACATTAACCATTGCCAACCATACTATAGCGCATATCACATGTATTTCCATATAACTCAATAAATCATATAGCCACTAACCCATTAGTTAGGACTAACAACAATCCATTTAAACTTCAAAATGCATAGTGTAACATTGTATAGCGTAGTAGCATAGTTCCTTTATTTTGGATTTTATTCATTTTTATTTTTATCTCTTTTCAACCGCTCTTATGTGTTGTTACTAACCTGTCTCTTGTGCAGGTGTCACAGTAATGAATCCAGGAACAAATATCAAGACTAACCATGGATAGTCATAGTCATCGTAATCATGAAATTAGAGCTTAGAGCAACAGAAACAAAACATAACATGTCTTACCCATCATTCATTTGTCGCAATTACAACCAACACATAACATGCCTTATCCATTGCCAATAAAACCAAGATTTCATCAATCATGTAGAACCATGTAAGCGGTGTCGAACAACTTCATAAACATGAAATAAGAAAAACATATGATCTCTCAATCTACAAGGGGATCCAACCTACTAGTATTATATATCTTGTTAGCTTATAATAATAGGCTTTAGCAATACTTTGCGGGCAAAAATCCTCATTGTAATTTTAATCATCAACATGTACATATCATTTGCATAGCATCAATATGACTTTTTCATGTTCTCTGCGTATTCTTCTAAAGTGACTTGTCATAGATTTGTCAACATTTGTCATGTATGAGGTACAATATGATGTTGCAACATATGCATTGAGGAGATACTGTGCATGTGTATTTGCATTCCACATAATTGGCATATCCTTGGAGAAACCATTGTTCCAAATATTTGAAAGTTTTCGTTTAAGGAAAATTGTTGGTTGTTTAAGTGTAGACTGTATCACTTGTATGTACTCATCTTCTGTTAGATTTAGTTCTTCCAAGAATTCTTCGAAACTCATTAATTCATGGAAGTCTCTTTGTTCTAGAAATGCGAACAAAGATTTAGATTTCTCAATGAGAACATTGTCCTCTAAACTAGTTGGTTTTATGATTCTTTTTGTTCTCATTGGCGACACAGGGAAGTTGAATCTACAATGTGAATTTTTTCATTTTTTACATCTTCTTGTATGGTAATGTCTATGAACTTTGGCAAGTTCTGGATCCAAATGATCTGTGTCACATGTTATGTATTTGTCCAGAAACTGCTCGATTTGTGAATTGTTTTCATTTTCATAGACCGGTGCACCCTTTATCCATAACAATGCATGGTCATGCTCACTCCCTCTATTTTGGAACTCAAACACAAAATAGTAGTCCGATATTTTTCCAAAGAATGTTTCATCATGACATATTAATTTCCTCAAAGCATTTATTTTGTCTATAGTAACGAGTACATGTCACTAGGTCTTTTCTTATGAGGTAGTCAATGTCATCATTTTCCAATGTATCCATTTTTTTTTTCCTTTTCTTATTTCTATATAATGTAGACACCATAGTCACCAACGGATCCCAACGACGATATTCACTTGTAAATATGATGAAAAAAGTTGGGGGTCCCAATTTTCGGTTCATTGCAAATATAGTTTTCTTGTTTTGTTGCAAGTAGTCAGGAGAGATGCGGATGTTTTTGAAATCTATGTATCCAATATCAAATTTTAGGATTTTTTCTAGGTTTTTTTTGTACTTGACATCTCTAGCCAACAACTTTCTTCCTTATAACTGGCCTTTTCTTATTCTCACCCACATGCAAGAGAGAACTTTCTCAATTATTATGCGCATTGTTTTGAAAAACAATTTTTTTATGTGACAGGAGAAGTCACCGCTTGAATGTAGCAGTTCCCATCGAACTATTTTTTGGTAGATGAATCATTCCATGATGTCATTGGCACGTGGATATCCATAGAATAGTGTTGTGAAGTGCATTTCCTCAACAAATTTGTCCTTGAATATTCCAAGTGGACATTTCCCTTCAGCAGGTGCAATTTTGACAATCTTTTCTTACAAGTCATGAATGCATTGTGAGTCGGTGAATCCATGTATCAATGATTCAACATGTGTTTCATTCTTTGATTCATCGCTTGTATCAAATTCACTAGTAGTGTCAAAAGTTTGTGCAGAGTTGTCATTTCCTTGTTCAATAACATGGTTCCAGTTATCATTTATACAAATGTTGTGTGCTTTGTACACAGCCCTGGAACATAATTCTTTTAATGCTTTCATGACAATGTGAACATGCACTCTACCTATATGGTATGCATTCTTGTATTGAAAACATCTTTTGAGAGCTACAAAAATTGTCATTGTCTCACTCATGGATTGTGGTAGGGCTTTTTGCACAATATCTAGTTGGACAAGCACATTAATAATTGATCCTGTCAAGCCCATTTGGGGTCATTTATAGCCTTAGGGTTTGATTTGTGAAATTTCAATTCATAGAGACACAAGTCTCTCTTCAAGTTTTGTAAGTGTACTTACATCTGGTAGTGGTGTGTTACATCTTATTTGGTCAGGTGTTGCAAAGTGTGGCAATTTTCCATTTTCAAGTGATCGTTTGCATGGAAGACAAATATTACTAGTAGAAAATGTTCTATCATTTAGTTTCAAGCTGAGGTATTCTTTTTGCAAGTCAGGGGTGAAATACTTAGTGTTTTTTGCAAAATTCAATTCCTCGCAAATTGCACATGCAATGGAAGGAGCGTCTTTAATTTGTTTCATATAGATTTGTTTTGCATCTCTCTTTCCTAGACAAGGATGCATAGTAAGTGTTTGTTGGTTTTCAATGCTAGCAGTGCATGGCGCTAGCTCTAGGCTATAATATATGATTTTTCCCTCTCGGTCAGTATCATGACCATTGTGGGATATGTAGTTTCACCCGTTTCTCTCACGTATCTGTTTTTTCAACATGTGGTAGGTTAACTTATGGTTGCCACTCGAAACTAGTTTCACTTGTTGACAAGCCATGTTGAAGGTGGAATCGACATTTGTTACAAGCATTGCCTCCTCACCATCTCGATGGTGAAAACGGTCATGTTCTTTGTCATTGGAAATGTGATGTTTGTGTTCAGCGGGAGCTGTGAAAATGTGATTGTGTTGTGAATGCACAATATTTTTTAGGTTGTGATATGTGATTTTGTGTTTCTTGTTCGAGCTCCCTTTCACCTCAGATGATCGGTTGTAAAAATCAAAGTTCTAGAAGGAATTGTACCAATTTATTTATTTATTTCACGTATAAATTTTTTCAAGTTGTGATAAGTCAGTCTATGTTTTTTGTTTAAGCTCTGTATCACCTGATGAAAATTGGGATGAGTTTCATCCTGATTAGACAGTATGTGACGCTTATGCGGATTTGATGCAGTTTGGGTGGCATGGACAGTGGATCTTTAAATGGAAGTATTTATCATCAAAGACTGATAATGGATGTGTGGCGTATCGGTTTTCGACGATATGATGTCAATTGTTTCATCGTAGCTTGAATCAATACATTAGGAATGGATAGTACCATCTAATAGGGTTGACCAGACCTAGATATTTACTCTAAATATGATAGATATTCATTGTAAACAGAATGTGCCACCCTCTATATTTCCTTTCTCATATGGCATTACCATGTTTACAAGGTATTGTTTTCAACTTCCAATTGTCAGCATACTTTCTATGAGATATGGTAAAAGGTGTCGATGCAAGCAGTTAAATTCTTGTTGACTGTCACCTATAATTTCATTGCAAAAGGATTGCACACTATAAAGGCATAGTGAGTGCACATCAAACTTTGTTTCTATCAAATAGAAAATTGCATTGAACAAACTATCTCCACAAGTACACGTAATAGTTGTTACTATGTGCAATCCATGGGAGTGTATATGATGCATAATTCATTTCCAATGCGATTGAAGGTCTTTGCAGGTGAGGGACAAGTAAATATCATGTCCTCCAATATTGCATATGAATAATGTTTTATAGAGTACTGGTTCATAATGACCACTTAGAGGATTGGTATCATGGAACAAGATGCAATATGGATCCCTAGATGCAATTTTGTTGAACAGTAAATATATTCTTTTTCTTGTTAATGGCCAAATTCTAATTGATATATTCAGCCACTTGGCCAGCCACTGTATACAAAATGTTTCTCCCCAAATTCCTCTCTCATGTGGAGGCGTATTTGCAGATGCAAAAAATCACATCTTTGAAAAATACGTACTGACATCATGTATTCCATGCAATTGGAAAAGAAAATTAGATGCTAATTTGTATTGATATGACACTAATTCATCAATGTTTCCATTTTCTAAACAGACCAAGAAATGATCTATCAATCCATTGTGCATATCGATCGAGGAATAATGAAAATGAAGTATAGCTTGAAATGCATTGAAGAGGCAATCTCCAACAATATACGAGAATGCATCTAATCTAAAAAGGCCATTGTTATCCAATACCTAGTTGATGTTGTCATGTACAATGGAGTTTGTATATATTTGATAGCACTCAACATCTATTACTTGCTTCATATTTTAAGTTGTGATTTTCAAGATGTTTCTTAGCTATGTTTAGATAATATGCAAATAGCAAAAAAAAAGGATAACTATAAGTTTGGAACTACATACCAATTCTGCTATGTATCCGTCAACCTTTTTCATTTAAAATTCAATGCTCTGTGGTTGCTATAGAATATGACAAACAAACAAAGCTATAACAAGTGGTCAACCATATAGAAGAGATAGTGGAAATTAAACAATGCTATAAATTCGCTCAGTACAAAGACTGAGTATTTAAAACATATAATTTTTGAACTCATTTTAGTTTTGCATCTTATAAGTGTTTCAATAGCCATTGTATATAGCTTTACAATCCTATTCACCATTTAATTTCATCCCCACTATTCAAAAATCAACACCAAACAGAAATGAAATGACTTGTTGATGTCTCCTACTCAAAAAACTCACATAGATGGTATGTGGGATAATGAAAGTGGAAGAATTAGGCATTATGGACTTTTACCACAGGAACAGAACCATCACATAACACAACTTCTTAAGGTTTCAATTATCTTACAAGATGAAGAAGATATTCTAAGATGTTTCAATTATCTTACAAGATGAAGAAGATATTATAAAATTGGGCTCTGGGAAACTCATCCTGAGACAGATCAGTGAATTGTCCATTCAAGTTACAAAGAATAATTCCCACAAGAGGAGGTCCAAATGTGAAAATGGTGATGGAAGATGCTTTGGAAGACCCAAAGTCCAGCATAAAACTAACAAATATATGTGGTTTTTCCTCAGAGAATAAAATATTTCCTTGTCATAACCTGCAAAGAAGGGATGGCAAGGTCCTCGTAGATGCTTGTTTTGCAATAAAAACTCTGAATTCGTTTGGCAAATCCCTTTGCATTGTCGTTTTCCAAAGAGATATGGTTTGATGTCCAGGACATGAAAGTGGTATATGTGATTGGAAGAAGACAGCCTGAAAAATGCACTAAATGTATGCTTTCAAGAACACAAAGATGAGGAGAACATCCCATTTCTTTTTTGTATGTCAGTATGGTTGTGACAGAGGCAGGTTCTGTATTCAAAATTGACATGAAAAGGAGACAAGATTTCTTGTTCAACACTTTTCAGGGATAGCAATACATTTTTGTTTCTTTGATCCCAATCTTTCTTGTTCAACACTTTTCGGGGACAACAATACATTCTTATTTCTTTGATCACATATAAGGATGTTCTGTAAGAGCATTTTCAATCAGGTATTATTTCTAGTTTGTTTTACATTTATTTTGATTTTCAAAACTTGCTAGTATTGAAAATTCTTACCTGCAAACTAGAAATAATATCCAAAGCCGCATAAATCCATGGCATGCTCCAAAGCCACATAAATTCGTGGCATGTTCCTAGCCACATCATTGACTGTGGTAGCTTCTTGGATGTTGTAGACTCTCCCATTGTTTTGTTGTCTGTTTAGGAAATCCCTCAACAAATGTTCTTCTCCGCAACCCCAACATTTCAACGGTTCTCTCTTTGTGTTATCGGTCTTTCATGGGGTTGATCCAAAAGGTTTATTTC
Organism: Picea engelmannii; assembly: GCA_009831015.1. Taxonomy (NCBI): domain Eukaryota; kingdom Viridiplantae; phylum Streptophyta; class Pinopsida; order Pinales; family Pinaceae; genus Picea; species Picea engelmannii. The sequence goes on from ML789440.1 coordinate 10,351, forward strand.
CACTCTGGGAGGGGAAATTCTATTGATACACACTTCAGGTAGGAAGTTTGATCATTGAATCCTTCCTATATTTCTTAAAAATTTAGGATTTAAACCCCTTCTTCTTGAACCCCGAACTACTCTTCTTCTTCCAGTCCTCCTGAGGTTTTGTTTGATGCCTGAACTATTCATAAAAATACCTTGCCTTCCGAATAGTGTCTTCTAAGGTCTTTGAATCATCAAATTCAATCCTATTCCGGTAGGTCTAAGGTAACCAAATGATAAATCGTTGGACTTTTAACTTTTCATCTTTTATGTAGGGTACATACCTCAACAGTTCAAGAAATTTATTGATATATTCCTCTATGATGAGTTGTCCCAGCTTGAGTTCATAGAACTCCTTAATCTTACCATCGAAGTATTTCTCTGACAAATACTTCTTCTTGAAGTGTTTCTCAAACTATTTCCATGATAAGTCATTTTCATGGATTCCTTTCACATTCTTAAGATCTTCCCACCAAATGGAAGCCTTTCCATTCAGGTTGAAGATGGATATTAGAGCCTTCAAGTTTTCAGAATAGTCATGAACTCCGAAGTACTTCTTTAAGCCAAGAAACCAAGCTTATGCCTCTTCCCCTTTCTCAATATCTCCATTGAAATAGGGTGGTTTGGATTTCTTGAACTCTTTAGGGTCATGACTTTTGGAATGCTTTTGCTTCTTTCCTTTCTTCTGAGAATGTGAGATATTTTTTCTACTAGAAGATCCCTCAGAGTTTCCAGTTCCCTTTCCATAGGAATCTCTCGATGAGTGTCCCCTGCCTCCAGTTTGGGCCTTCGTCAAGGTACTTCTCCTTGTGTGGCCACTTATGGGACCATGTTTTCATATTTCAAGTGGACTTTGAATTCTCTCTGTATGTCATCCATCCACATGACTGGTTGCAAGTCCATGTTGCAACTGCCTCTGTATATCGAATAAGATCTGTAACTAGAATGCATTGATTTTCGTTTGTTTTTTTGTATTCTTTATCAATATCTCATTGTCATCCTTGAAACTCTGTAATTCAGCCATAAGGATCCTTACAGTTTCATCTAGATCCGGAGGGGTCTCCACTGCCCTCCTCTCATTAGTCTCTTCGTCTCTATTGTGGGAGCCATTCCCCACTTCATGGTGCATCTCCATCCTTTATCCTTGTGGTTTCTCGTGATTCACTGACTGCTGGAGTGCTAACAAAACACTTACTGTTAACTAGCATTCTATTAGTTCATGAGCAACACATAGTTCATTTTTCTTAAATACACACACACAATAGAAAGTTTTCATTCTTTTCTTTAGTAATAGTTTAACCATATTCTTTAGGAAAGAGGTAAAGTAGGGCATCACCCTTAATATTTTATTTTAAACATGGTTTTTGTTTTTTAATCGAATCTTCCATGAGCCCAAGTAGGCCAATTTTTGTAACCATGCTCTGATACCAGTTTGTAACACACCCATGGTGGGTGTCAAAATTTTGTTCTTCTTAAGAAAATAAAAAACCCCATTCGAGGTCTCTATTTCATTCTTCTCTTACAAAGCTTTCCATCCATGGTCTCCATGCTTTGAACCAAGCTTAGAGCTGACACATATCCTCTCCCAAGTTATTCAGGTTCTTTCATCCATCTATACTTGCATATGAACGCAGACTATGACCATACACCAAGACAACCACCGCGTGAATCCTCCGGAGTGGAAAATATCTGAAGTTCACAATCCGACGCCACATGTCCTCATATATTTTGACAGCCCTAATTCACTTCGAGACTTACACGTTCGCGAGTTTTGAATTCTCCAAAGTATTTTCTCCCTGATGTACTCTGTACCTGGAGTTACAGATTGAGCGCAATGCATCCCTCATGATCGACGGATGCGAGCTACTTCGGGACTTCGATGTTTGAGAGTTTTGAACACCCCAAAGAATTTTTCCTTCGAAGTACTCCATACGTTGATTTACATATTAAGTTCCACACATCCCTTACGATTGACGGTTGTGATCTACTTCGACATTCAGGAGTTTCGAACACTCCAAATCCTTTTTCCTCCGAAGTAATCCATACCCAAAGTTACAGATCGAGCACCACACGTACCCTTCCAATGGATGGTTCTGATGGACTTTGACACTTTGGGACTTCACTCCTCATGTTCCTCTAGAGTTCTCTTCTCTGAAGGTAACAATATACTGCCACGTGCCTTCCTGTTCCAATGGCTAGGATCTAATCTGACACTTTGACACTTCAGGGATTTTGAAGCACCTCGAATCCTCTAGAGTCTCGAAGTATCAGACTCCCGGAATCCCAGTCATTTCACAAACCATGTGGGTGAGGTATGCATGTGCCAGGGGCCGAGACATATTTGGGTCAAGGGCGACACATTCCCTCATCTAGGATGACACATATCACGTTCAAAAGGGGCTATAGAGTATGGGATACACATGAATCCAAGTGGCACGTGGCTTGTCAAGCTTAAATCCATGTCACCATGGATGTCGTCACTACGCCTTGTCACTCTGTTTTGATCATCTTTCAATCTCCCTCATATTTTCACGGTCGATATCCGACCAATACCGATTTGGTCACATATCGATGGTTCATAGTGATTGCGAGGGCCCAACATGCTCTCTCTTTATCAGAGAGCTCAATCTCCACAATTTGAAAAACGCTCGCCCGACTTTGTTTAATCATGGTCGTTGATTCTCCACCTCGACAAGATCAATGAAATTGGTTTATTGCAGGCCGTGAACTAGCACATCCGTAAATTTTTCCTTTTCATTCCGCAATGATTCCCAACCATCGATCTCTGTTCACATATCCATGGTTCACAGTGATTGTGGGGCCCAATCTCCGCAATCCGAAAAGTGCTCGCCCGACTCTGTCTAATCGTATTCATTGATCCTCCACCCCGACGAGATCAACAATGTTGTTTGATTGTGGGCCATGAACTAGCACATCTGCTAATTTCACCTTTGTGCTCTGCAATAATTTGCAACCATCGATCTAATCGAGTAGTTGGTGTTTGATCCGTTAACTCCAGTGGATATTTGAGTTGATATAATGTCTGAGATAGGTTTTCCTCCCGATAAATGACTCACATTCATCTCCTCTATGAGGTTATTGATTAATATATGACTCTTGTTACTCAGGGAGTTTGGGTAACTTTGACTATCATGAAGTTTGACATCCCAAATCATCGGACTCCCGAAACTCTGAAGCCATTATGAGCTAGCTCCTTTCGGGCTTAGCGCAAGGTTCCTAGACCCAAGTCACATGGACCTTTAGATGACTCTCAGTCTATGATCTCTACTCTTAGACGGGTTTTGGTTAAGGCCATGGGCACGATTTCAAGGTCTCTTAGGCTACTGGTTTGAAGGAAACGCCTTCCTAATTCATAGAATTTAAGTTCTGAAATCGGGCGGGGTAAACTCGTGAGGTTACCGAGGTGGTAGCAGTTCCATGAGTCTTTCTCCAACTCTAAATATGTGAGGTAGATTCTTGGGGAAAACACCTTCGAGAGTTAAACTAGAGAATACAGGAAAATCACAAGCATAAGTTCTCAAGGAAGACAACGTATACACATAACTTAACCATTTCAATACAGAAACCATTTATAGATATGTAAATACATGCATGCAACCATTAATTCCCAATTCAATGCATAGAGTATGAAAACACTTATCAGAACCAAATAACATGAAGCCATTATTGGAAGGGGCACTTGTTTCCACCCAACCATAGGCTCAGTCACTCCTAAAGTATTTACCACTATCCACCCCCATGCTAGACCATGATGCTTGAGATTGAATCTCTTATTCTGACATAGAAATAGATAGGGGTGAATGTTACTCTCCTTCTCTCGACTAAGTCTCTATTTCCTGCAATCATAACACACTCTTTTCATAGTTATTCCTCAAACCTGAGAGCTCAGTCTCTCGTCTCTACACTCTTCGCAGGTCCCCCTCTCTATCCAGCACGCCTTCCTTTCTTGCCTTTCTAAACAAGATTGTGTGTGGCCCAAATTCGCAGTTCGTGGTCAGGTATGGAATCCTTATAGATGGGTAGTCTATCCCATCCCCTCATTAACTATTGAGGAGGTCTTCCCACCTACCATCTTAACTGTAATTCATTCTTGGGTCAGAGGGTTGTTCTGATCCTGAGAAATTAAAAACAACAAAGTGTTGGTTCAGTGGAGGTTAACACAACCATTCTTGGTCCCCACCACCATCTCTTTTATAACATTTGTGGTCTCTCTTAGCACATCCCCTTTCCAACAGTAATGCAACACTTATCCATTTTCTATTAAAATAACAAAATTTGCATTCATCGACCTTTTATACAAAGGTCCATCAAATAAAACATTCACACATTTGAGTTTTCCATAGTCTCTAAGCGAATATATTTATATTTAAAAACTGGGGGAAACAGGGTGTTATGATTCCCTCCCCCTTAAAGGAACATCATCCTCGATGTTTTGTCTATCAACATGCTATGTATATACATAAGTAAACAAAATTGGATATGCATGTCTCATGGCATCCTCCATTTCCCATGTAGCCTCATCCAGGCCAAAGTGTTTCCACTGCACCTTGACCTGTGCAATTGTTTGGTTCCTGAGTGAAGTTTTCTTCCTATCTAGTATGCATTGAGGTTCTGGTAGTAATTATCCCTTTGTCTCCACCTAGATCTCAGACCAATCAATTATATGATTAGAATCATGTACATATTTCTTCAATAATGAAACATGGAAAACTTTATGTGCCTTTACTGTGGGAGGCAATGCTAGCCTATAGGCTACAGGTCCCAATCTATGTAAGACTTCAAGGGGTCCACAATATCGAGGTGTCAGCTTGGCACAAGCTCCCAATCTTAGGGAACTCTTTCTGGGTCTAACTTCGAGATAGACATCGTATCTTGTCTTGAACTCTTTGGGAGTTCTCTTTCGGTCAGCGTAGCTCTTCTGTCTATCCTAAGCAATTTTCAGATTTGTTTTATTTCAATCACTTGTTGTTCCATTTCTTTCAGCATGTTCGGTTCGATTGTAATTCTATCCACTGTATTACTCCAATTGATTGGAATCTTTCACTGTCTACCATAGAGGTCTTCAAAAGGGACCATCTTTAGTGACTCTTTATAACCGTTGTTGTAGGAAAATTCTACCAATGATAGGTAGTCTTCCCACTTCTTAGGTTGATGCATTACATGCATCCTTAACATGTCTTCTAATATTTGGTTTACTCTTTCTGTATGTCCATCAGTTTGGGGGTGATAGGCTGTGCTAAACAACAATTTAGTCTCAAGACAAACCATCAAGGATTTCCAAAAGCTTGAAGTGATTTTTGTGTCTCTATTGGATACAATATCTCTAAGCATGCCATGCAGTCTGAATATCTCCTTCATGAATATGTTGGGAATATATGTTTCCTTGAAATTCGACTTGACAGGAACAAAGTGAGAAGACTTGCTCAATTTTTCCACCACTACCATGATGGCATCATTCTTCTTAGTCTATCTTGGTAATCCAGTGATGAGATCCATGGAAATAGTTTCCCATTTCCATTCTGGAATTGGTAGGGGTTGTAACAACCCTGTTGGGTGTCAGTGTTCATCCTTAACTTGTTGGCATTCTAGGCACTTAGCTAGATAGTCAGCTATGTCCTTTTTCAGTCCAGGCCAATATAATTGTTTCTTAGTGGTCGTGATCATTTTCTGATATCTTGGGTGACCAGTATATGGACTCTTGTGTAGTTCATCCATTATGAACCTCTTCAAGTCATCACATCTTGGAATATACAATCTATTTTTGTAGGTCAACAGGCCTTCATTGAGAAAATGATGTCCTTCATACTTTAGACCTGTAGGATCTTTCCTTAGGTATGAGGTCATGGTCTTGAAGAATGCATATGTTTCTTGTGCATTCCTAATTCTTTCCCTGGCATCTGCTTCATAGGTGCTTACTATTTCCAGGTGAATTGTTTTTGCACTTCTGCTAAGGGTGTCAACAACCCTATTTTCCTTCCCTTTGATGTGTTTGATTTCAAAATCGAACTCACTAAGGAGAACCATCCACCTAGATTGTCTAGCATTGAGTTTTGGTTGATCAAACAGGTGCATCAACCCATAGTGGTATGTCATAAGTAAAAATCTCCTACCTAGGAGGTAATTCCTCCACATTTTTAAAGCATGCACTATGGAATCCAACTCTAAATCATGGGTCACATAATTGATTTCATTCTCATTCAATTTCATGGATTCGTAGAAAATTACACGTCCTTCTTTCATAAGGACTCCTTCGATTCCTTCCTTCCAGGCATCTGTACACACAAGAAAGTCATTATCAAGGTATGCAATATTCAGCATGGGTGCATGGGTCAAAAGGTATTTCAGTTCCTAAAATATTTTTTCACATTCTGTTTTCCAAGTGAATTTAACCCCCTTTTTCTGGAGGGCAGTGATTGGAAAACCAATCTTGGAAAATCCTTTTATGAATCTTCTATAATATCCTACTAAGCCCATAAAGGATTTGATATCAGATACATCCTTTGGGGTAGGCCATTCCATAATAGATCTAATATTTTCAGGGTCTACTGCCACCCCTTCTTCAAAAATAACATGGCCCAAGTCATGTACGTGATTCTGGAAAAAGTCACACTTGATAAACTTAGCGTAGAGTTGATGCTCTCTTAGTACTTGAAGTACAAGTCTAAGATGTTCTTCATGATCTTATCTGTTCTTGGAGTATATTAAGATATCATCACTAGAAACCAATAAAAATCTATCTAGGAATTTTTTTAGTACATTGATCATCAATCACATAAAAGTGACAGGGGCATTGGTTAGTCCAAATGGCACCACCACAAATTCATAGGGACCATACCTTATCCTGAAGGTCATTTTGTGGATGTCTTCATCCTTGATTCAGACTTGATGGTACCAGACCTCAAGTCAATCCTTAAGAAAATGGAAGGACCCCCTAATTGGTCGAACAAGTCATCAATTCTTGGTAAGGGGTATTTGTTCTTTATGATTGTCTTATTGAATTGTCTATAATCTATGCACAGTTGGAGTGTGCCATATTTATTTTTCACGAACAAGGCTGGTGCTCCCCATGGAGACACATTGGGCTGTAAATATCCTTTTTCCATCATTTCCTTTAGTTGTAGCTTGAGCTCAACTAGCTCAGGTGTACTCATCCTATAGGGTGTCCTAGACACTAGCACTACTCCTGGTGCAAGTTCTATTGAGAAGTCAATGTTTATTCACAATGGTAGACCCGGTACCTCTTCTGGAAACATGTCTCTATACTCTCTTAATATGGGGTGGTCCTCTAGGTTTGGTTTGTTATCCTCAATAGATTCCAACACTTGTATTTCATATAGAGGACATCCCTTTCTACAATAATTTTTCATTTGAAGGGATGATATTTGTCTCGGTGAGACTTTCTAAATCCCTTGGAGGGTCATCTTTCTCCCTTATTCATTTACACATTCTAAATTTTTATGGTAACAATCCAACTTAGTTTTATAAGCAACCAATCAATACATACCAATCAACAAGTCATAAGACCCTAGGGGAAGTATGCTAAGGGTCGCTTGGGTAGGCAATCCATCCATGATGAATTGACAAGCTGATATGACCTCTGCTACTTTTCTTTTGGTTCCAGTGGTTAGTTGTACCAACCATGGCTTATCATGTCTAATTAGTTTCATTTTACACTTATCAACAGTCTGAGGGGACACATAACTCAAATTAGAACTAGGATCAATTAAAATAGAAACTAGATGGTTGGCGATCATACCTTCCATCTCCACCACTGAAGCTTGGTGGTCGGCTTGTTTATTATCCAAAGCCACATAAATCTGTGGCATGCTCCTAGCCACATCATTGACTATGGTAGATTATTGGATGTTGTAGACTCTCCTACTGTTATGTTGTCTGTGTGGGAAATCCCAAGCATATGTTATTCTCCGCAACCCCAACATTTCAAGGGTTCTCTCTTTGGGTTATCAGTCTTTCCTGGGGTTGATCCAAAAGGTTTATTTCCACAATGGAAGGGGAAATTGTGTTGATACACACTTCAGGTAGGAAGTCTCATCCTTGAATCCTTCCTATAGTTCTTAAATATTTAGGATTTAAACCCCTTCTTCTTGAACCCCGAACTACTCTTCTTCTTCTAGTCCTCGCGAGGTTTTGTCTAATGCCCGAACTATTCATAACAATACCTTGCCTTCCAGATAGTGTCTTCTAAGGTCTCTGGCTCATCAAACTCAATATTTTTCTGGTAGGTCTGAGGTAACCCACTGATAAATCGTTGGACTTTTAACTTTTCATCTTTTATGTAGGGTACATACCTCAGCAACTCAAGGAATTTATTGATATATTCCTCTATGATGAGTTGTCCCAGCTTGAGTTCATAGAACTCCTTAGTCTTCCCGTCGAAGTATTTCTCTGACAGATACTTCTTCTTGAAGTGTTTCTCAAACTGTTTCCACGATAATTCCTTTTCATGGATTCCTTTCACATTCTTAATATCTTCCCACCAAATGGAATCCTTTCCATTCGGGTTGAAGATGGCTATTCGAGCCTTCAAGTTTTCAGAATAGTCATGAACTTTGAAGTACTTCTTTAAGCCAAGCAGCCAAGATTATGCCTCTTCCCCTTTATCAATATCTCCATTGAAAGTGGGTGCTTTGGCTTTCTTGAACTCTTCAGGGTCATGACTTTTGGAGTGCTTTCGCTTCTTTCCTTTATTCTGAGAATGTGAGCTAGTTTTGCTACTAGAAGATCCCTCGGAGCTTCCAGTTCCCTTTCCATAGGACTCTCCCGATGAGAGTCCCTGTCTCTAGGTTGGGCCTTCCTCAAGGTACTTATCCATGTGTGTCCACTTATGGGACCACATTTTTCATATTTCACATGGACTTTGACTTCTCTCTGTATGTCGTCGGTTCACATGACTGGTTGCAGTTCCATGCCACCGCTGCCTATATATATTGGATAAGCTCTACAACAATATTGCATTGATTTACATTTGTTTTTCTTGCTCCTCTATCAATTTCTTGTTCTCATCCTTGCAACTCTATAATTTTTCCATAAGTCTCCTTACAGTTTCAACTAGATCCAGAGGGGTCTCCACTGCCCTCCTCTCATCAAACTCTTCTTATGTATTGTGGGATCCATTCCCCACTTCATGGCACATCTCCATCCTTTATTCTTGTGGTTTCCCATGATTCAGTGACTGTTGGAGTGATGAAAAAACACTTACTATTAGCTAACATTCTATTAGTTCATGAGAAACACATAGTTCATTTTTCTTAAAAACACACACATAGTAGAAAGTTTTCATTCTTTTCTTTAGTAATAGTTTAACCAGATTATTTAGGAAAGAGGTAAGGTAGGGCGTCACCCTTAATATTTTCTTTTAAACATGATTTTTTTTTAAGCGACTCTTCCATGAGCCCAAGCAGGCCAAGTGTTGTAACTAGGCTCTAATACCAATTTGTAACACACCCATGGTGGGGCGTCAAAATTTTGTTCTTCTTAAGAAAATCAAAATCCCCATTCGGGGTCTCTATTCCATTATTCTCTTTCATAGATTTCCATCCACGGTCTCCATGCTCCGAACCAAGCTCAGAGCTGAGATATATCCTCTCCCAAGTTCTTCGATTTCTTCCATCCATCTATACTCGCATATGCCCACGGGATATGAATAGAATCTAAGAAAATAGGTGCCAAGAAAACCACCGCGCAAATCCTTCAGAGTGGTAAATCTCTGAAGTTCACAATCCGATGTTTCCTTTCCTCAGAGATTTTCACGACCCTTATTCACTTCGGGAATTCGACATTCGAGAGTTTCGAATGCTCCAAAGCCTTTCCTCCTAGAATTACTTTGTACCCAGAGTTACAGATTGAGCTCCACGCATCCCTCGTCATCAACAACTGTGATCTACTTCGTGATTTTGGCGTTCGGGAATTTCGAACACCCCAAATACTTTTTCCTTCGGAGTACTTTGTACCTGGAGTTACAGATCGAGTGCCACGCATCCCTCGTGATCGACGACTGTGATCTACTTCGATACTTTGGCATTCAGGAGTTTCGAACACTCCAAATCCTTTTTCCTATGAATTACTCTGTACCTGGAGTTACAGATCGAGTGCCAGGCGTCCCCTTCCAATAGACAGTTCCGATGGACTTCAAAACTTTGGAACTTCACTCCTAGTGTTCCTCCATAGTTCTCTTCTCTGGAGTTAACGATCTACTACCACGCGCCTTCCTGTTCCAATGACTAGCATCTACTCCGGCACTTCGAAACTTCGGTGATTTTAGAAGCACCTCAAATCCTTCGGAGTCCCGAAGTCCTGAAATCCCAATCATTTCAAAAACCATGTGGGCGAGGTATGCATGTGCTAGGGGCTGACACATAGCTAGGTCAGGGAGGACACGTGCCTTCATTTGGGATGACACATATCACGTTCAAAAGGGGCTATAGGGTATGGGATGCACATGAATCCAAGTGGCACATGGCTCGTCAATATTAAATCCATGTCACCATGGATGGTGTCACTACACCTCATCGTTGCAGTATGATCTTCTTTCAAACTCCCTCAGATTTTCACGGTCAAGATCCAGCCAATACCGATTTGTTCACAGATCGACGGTTCACAGTGATTTTGGGGCCCCAATGTGCTCTCTCTTTATCGGAGATCTCAATCTCCGCAATCTAAAATGTGCTCACCAAAATCTATTTAATCATGGTTGTTGATTCTCCACCCTGACAAGATCAACATCGTTGGTTGATTGTGGGTCGTGAAATAGCACGTCCATAAATTTCACCTTCACACTCCACAATGATTCCCAACCATCGATCTATGTTCACAGATCGACAGTTCACAGTGATTGCGGGGTCCAATCTCCGCAATTTGTAAAGTGATCTCCCGACTCTGTCTAATCGTGGTCATTGATCCTCCACCCTGATGAGATCAACATCGTTGGTTGATTTTGGGCCGTGAACTAGCACATCTGCTAATTTCACCTTTTCACTCCACAATGATTCCCAACCATCGATCTAATCGAGTGGCTAGTGTTTGATCTGTTAACTCAAGTGTATCTTTGAGTTGATCTAACGACTGAGATAGGCTTTCCTCCTGATGAACAACTTGCATTCATCTCCTCTTTCAGGTTATTTATTCATCTACGGCTCTTGTTACTCAGGGAGTTCAGGTAACTTTGACTATCATGAAGTTTGACATCCTAGGGTGTCGAACTCCTGAAACTCTAAAACCATTATGAGCTAGCTCCTTTCGGGATTAGTGCAGGGTTCCTAGACCCAGGTCACATGGACCTTCAGATGAATTTCGGGCTATGAGATCTACTCTTATCCAGTTTTTTGTTAAGGTCGTGGGTGCGAGTTCAAGGTCTCTTAGGCTACTGGTTTGAAGGAAACGCCTTCCTAATTAGCAGAACTTTAAGTTCTGAAACAGGGTGGGGTAAACCTGTAAGGTTATCTAGACGGTAGTAGTGACAATAGGCTTGCTCCGACTCCGAATCTATGAGGTTTCTCCCTAGGGAAAACACCTTTGAGAGTTAAACGGGAGCATACGGGAAAAGCAGAAGCATAATTTCTCAAGGAAGCCAACGTATACACATAACTTAACCATTTCAATACAAAAACCATTTATAGATATGTAAATACATGCATGCAACCATTAATTCCCAATTCAACGCATAGAGTATGAAAACACTTATCAGAACTAGATAACGTGAACCAACTGCTGGAAGGGGCGCTCGTTTCCACCCAACCATAGGCTCAATCACTCTTAACGGATTTACCACTAGCCACCCTCAAACTAGACCACAATGCTTGAGATTTAATCTCTTCTTCTGGCATAGAAATAGATAGGGACGGAGGTTACTCTCCTTCTCTTGACCGAGTCTATATTTCTCATGATCAGAACACACTCTTTTCACAGTTTTTCCTCAAACCCAAGAGCTCAGTCTCTCATCTCTGCACTCTTTTCAGGTCCCCCTCTTCATCCACCACACCTTCCTTTCTTTCCTTTCTCATCAAGATTGTGTGTGGCCCGAATTCCCAGTCCGTGGTCAGGTCTAGAAGCCTTACAGATGGGCAGTCTGTCCCATCGCCTCATTAACTCTTGAGGAGGCCTTCCCACCTACCATCCTGACTGTAATTCATTCCTAGGTTAGAGGGTTATTCTGATCTTGAGCAATTAAATCCAACAAAGTAATGGTTCAGTGGAGGTTAACGCAACCATTCCTGGTCCCCTCCACCATATCTTTCATAGAATTCATAGTTTCTCTTAGCACATCCCCTTTCCAACAATCATGCAACACTTATCCATTTTCTATTAAAATAACAGAATTTACATTCATCGACCTTTTATACAAAGTTCCATCAAATCAAACATTCAGACATTTGATTTTTCCATGGTCTCTTGGCCAATATAGTTATATTTACAAACTGGGGGAAACAAGGTGTTGCACCATGGTACTGAAACTTACTCGTGAATGGGGAGCGACAGAAGCGCAGTTCCAATTGCGGGTGCAGAATCTCAACCCTGCAAATTGCAGCAATAGGTCTAACTGAAGATGCAGGACACCAAACTTGCAAATTTGAAGCAAACAAGGGTGCAAGATTTCAACCCTGCAAAGTGCAAGAATAGGTCGAACTGTGGGTGCAGGACTTCAACCTTGCAAATTTGAAGCAAAGAAGAGAAAGCAACAAACAAAAAACTAGTGAGCAAGCACCGAGAGGTCCAATTGCAGTTGCAGGACCACAACTTTGCAAAGTTGAAGCAAACAACAATAAGCCTAATCTAATCTAAATTTGCTTAAATCAAATTAATCTAGGAAAGCATTGAAACACTAAGAAGAAAGAAATTGCATAAAGGAAAAACAATACAACATGTGAAGAGTTGAACGGCAATTGACATATGTGAGCTCACACAATAAATCAATCTCAAATTATATTACAAGAATCAAATGACAAAGCATGAAAGAATAACAATGAAAGAATCAAAGCTAAGAATCCCCTTCTCCTAATTACAAGACTAAATTATGAATTACATGCATCCTCCCTCATGAAGAGAGAGCACTCTCTTATATACATGAAAGTCTTGAAGATAAGATAAGAGTGTCATAATTATAGATCCACTATTCTCTCAACCACTCTCGACTACTTTCCCATTATTACAAGATATGATCCCTTTAAATCCTCCACACATCTCTCACATATCTTAGATAAGATATGCCAACCAAATCTTCCATGATCTTCTCCTTAAGAATAGGCTTGAATAATTATCTCCTTGAAATGATGGAGATATACGTGAATTATTTTGAATTAAACCTTCACATATTCCTACACATTACAAAGCTCACATATTTGAGATATTAGTGAAAACATGTTAATTTCTAATCTTTAATCACAAATTCACTTATAATACTAAAATGAATAAAGTGGAAAATATAATGTGAAACCCAAATGTATTTATGAAAATGGTATGATGGAAGGTTAGTGGGACGATGAAATGTAAGGAATAGTGAAGGGAAAGGTGGATGAAAATGCGACATCTCTGAGTCCTAACAATGCTCAAAACTTTGGATATCTAAACATTTAAATAAAAATAATAAAAATTCAAAAATATTGTAGATGATCAAAACTTTGGATATGTTAACATTTAAAACATTGGGAATAATGAAGCTGGAAATAAGACTTTGAATCTATTCTTCGATGATATCATGACATATAAGGTTTTTTTATTATATAAAAAATAATGTTTTTAGTTCTCTAGTTCTAACAATAAAGGCATGTTAAGTAAACATTTAAAGTTGTCAAGATTGTTTAAGGGCCTCTCGTTATGTAAACATTTAAAAAAGAATGCAATGTGTCAGGCATGTTTACATACTTAATAATAAAAATATTTGTTTAAGTACCTAATAAAAATAAAAATAATAATAATAAAACTAAGTGTCGATGTTCAAAACTTTGGATATATAAATATTTAAATAAAAATAATAAAAATTCAAAAAGACTGTAGATGATCAAAACTTTGGATATGTTAACATTTAAAACATTGGGAATAATGAAGCTGGAAATAAGACTTTGAATCTATTCTCCAATGAGATCATGACATATAAGGTTTTTTTTATTATATAAAAACTAATGTTTTTAGTTCTCTACTTCGAACAATAGAGATTATGCAAAAATTTATAGTCAAAGGAAAAACTAATATGAAGTCAATGAATTATCGATCGCTATAGTCCATGTATGCCTTCGGTAGGGACTAATAAGTATACATTGTCTGAGAAGCATCTTTGTTGAGTAATAAGCAATAGTGTTTAAATTACAAAACAATTGTTATGCATTCATTTTTAATCATATAAAATCTCATTATACATTATGTCACACCATTTTTTTATTTTTTCCATTAAGGAATCTCTTAATAAAAAACTACATATCTTTTATTATCTCCACAATCTCTCTTTCTAAAAACACGTATATGGTTATTTTTTATTTATGTAGGAATCAAAATTTTCTCATGTTGTTTGATGGTAAATTTGTGTTAGATTAGTTTAGAAGTTTCTTAAAGCTAGCCTTGAATACTAGGTTTGCATATGAATCTCACCAACTTTATTTTACTCACAACGAAAGAGTTATAACCTTAGGTACTATGCCAAACACCCAATATTACAAAGAGAGCAAGGAGGTTTTGTTAATACATTTTCAACTTAGGATAATAGATTATTATGATGAATTTGTGAAGGAATTTCTGAAGATATGGATGTATATGTGCATTGATGTGATTTTAACTTATAGAGGTTCAACGAAAACTATAAAATCAATTTTTAAATAATTCTTAAAAACTTGTTGACGGGCGAAATTGACCGCTCGTCAACTGGAGGAGTGAATCTGGTCCGGGGTTTTCTACTTAACCCAAGTCATTTGGATTGATCCACTCCGACGGGTTTAGCGGCTCTGTTAGCCAATCTAAGTCCTAAGAAAGTGAAAAAACAAAACTAAGGAAGATAAAATAACTTAATGAATAATACTCGCTAAAACTATATACAGATCTAATATATATTTACAATTTATTAAATAATATTTATAACATAAGTCTACTTATTGTATGTATAATATATACA
>ML789440.1:25564-49873 GCA_009831015.1 Picea engelmannii
TATATATATATATATATAACATTTACAAAATGCAAATTTTAATCTAAATCTGCAAAAATCAAATATGGATTGGCTTATTAAACAACAGGTAAGCTATCATTCGATCTTTTTTAATATTTATAAACAAGAAATGAAGTAACAAACTATCTAATTGAAAACAGAGATAACAAACAGTAGAATGTGTTTAGACTGCAGGAAATTCTTGTATTAATTAAACTAATGAAATAAAACTAACAAACTAACCTGTAATCGCATCTCCTATTCGTCCTCTGTATAGCATCCAATCTCGTTGTCTGATGAGGCAAACCTGCAACATATCTCACAAATGCTTCTCATAAACGCGAAGCAATAATGATTGAATCTGAATGATATAACATATAAGAGATATAGTAACAACAATCTTATAATTTCACAAGTGGCCACATTGAGATAAATCCTGCTATGAAAACTTATGTATAAATGTTCAACGAATAAAGAAAATGAATCTCTTAATCTCAAGTTTGAACAAAATAATTACTGTATGTTAAATATGGGACATAAAACATGGATATCATATAAATTTTATCATACCAATCTGCAATAAACCATGATAGCTAAAGTGATCACAATCTAATTACAATTCGAAATGATCATAACTTGAATAAAAACACGATATAGAGAAGCTAAAGCTGTGCAAATATCATCTTCTATTCAAGTCTGTAAATCAGAAATCCATAATTTTTGCCCCAGGCAGAGATGATTTCAAGTTTACAAAACAACATATTTATATAGGTTCTAGGAACAAAACGTTTCCTATTGATAACATCCAATCTGTTCCAAAAAATGTGGGGGATGCAACCTCCCAGATTTGATACCAAAAATTGACAGCCTAATCTATTAACTAAAAACATAAAGATAGTATGGTTGAGAGATGCCAACAATGCTTCAAATCTCCTTAGAAAGCATGGGTTATTAAAAACAAATAAAAATAAAAAGATTTCAGATGTACTTTCAGTTATCAAAACAAATAATTTGAATTTTTCTAACTAGCTACAGAATCTCACGATTCTGTAGCTAGTTATAATTATAACTAAAATCATATTTTATTCAATCAATCAAAACAAACTAAAAAGTAATCTGTGAAAACAAATCGTGTATGCTAAATTGAGAAAGACAAAATCATACTAAACTTTTAAAAGGATCATACCTCAAATTAAGGGATTCAAACTAATCAAGCAATCTTTGAATTTACTATTGCAGTCATTGCTTCCACGTTCTTAAAAACAACAGACCCTATGGTTTTTTGGCGTTTGTCTTTGGTTTTAGCTACGGATTGGACTCTGCTATTCTCCTTCTTTATTGAATCCACCTGGTCTTCCAAGGATTTAAGATGAGACTGTAGTAAAGGCACATCCTTGTAATACCTGTCGATCCAGGATCGACATTCATTACAGTGCGGCTGTATACACTGTGTATCGGCAATGATAGTATTAATAGGTGGGGAATCGTCCATTTGACCTGTAGGTTCATTACTGAGTTTGATTCCAGGAAAATCAGGATTGTCCTTTAGACACGGTGGAGGGTTAGTAACATAATCATAGGGTCTGTCAGAGAAAAGTCCATATGAATATGGATACTCTTCGGCCACGAACCTTTCAATCTCTGAATCCGAATCTTCACTTACCACAATTGTTTTTTTGTCTGCACATGGCTTGGGTTTGTTTCGAGCACACCGTGAAACCCAACGAGCAGCCCTTTTACTCTTATAATTGACATCGATGTTGCCTTTAAACTTTTTCCTTGTGGATTTTTTAACAGTCTTAACACAACCTTTAGGATACGAATCCGGTTGAGTGTTGACTTGGGTAGAATCAGGGTAGGTCGAGGGTTCCAAATTAGAAATAGGATCACAGGTCATGAGTGAAGGAGGAGAGATGGTAGGTTTCACAAGGGTTTCTGTGATGACAGGTTTTTCAGCCTATCCCAACTCACTATTACCGAAACCATTTCGCAACACAAAGGATTCCCAGTTATCGTTGTTTAATTGCAACTGATGTACCATGATAATTTTGATTAAACCATGCTGGAATAAACTAGCATCAGATTTCTGCCTTTTAAATTGCTTTCCCATCTTGTACAAACTTCTAAGGAGGAAATAAGGCATGTTCAGTGGGAAATCAATAAAGCTCATAAGTAATCGTAGGTGATACAAGAAAACAAACCCAAATATCCCTTCACAGGTAATGAATTGTTTCACAATAGCTAACATATCATGCCACCTAGGTTTTAGGGACGAGACAGGCATACCTCGGTCGCAGCTGTTAATTTTCCTTGAGGTGAACAACAATCACCAGGGGACCTCTTCAACCTTTGCGTTCTTAAACCACTTTTTCCCCACAGCTGGTAAACTGGTAGCTTGGATTATAAAATCTTCATTTACCTCAAGTTGCACATCTCCTATTTTTTCTATGCAACCATCGAATGCCAATGTGAATTCTTGAGCAAATCTTAGATTGAAACCCTCAAACTTTTCAATAAACACACGCCAGTCGTTCCTTTCTAAATCATCTCTGGCATTGTCAAACGATAACAAGGTATGGATTCCATTGGGCTCAATCCTCACCACAGGAGCCATGGCTAACAACATGGAAACAACACGGAAATCAAAGGTAGGGTTTGATCAAAAAAACACAGAGCCATAGTCCCAAGTTTCCTTAATGCAATGCAAAGACAATTTGAAATGGTAGGCAGGAGTGTTAATCGCCATGCGTGGGAAAGAGATCGTGAGGCCCGAGGCCATTCTGAGAAATAATACCACGTTGTACCTCATATGAAACCTTGGGATATGGGTAGTGTAAGGATGTAAGCGCTTCTATACCATAGAGCGCACATATTCATGACTTGATTACAAGGTAAACGTTTCAAATAAACATTGTGTTAAAAAAAATCTTATGAATCAAACCCCATTACTATTAATCAAATATTGATAAATGGGATGTTTTTTTTTACTTATGTGACCAAGACATGTTTAGGACCAAGGAGTTGTAACAAGGAAAACAACCATGTTCATAGCGAAATACGACAATTTGACAATAGACCATATGAACATTAATCCTTTGATCAAAAATCGAAATCAAGTGTGAATTCCAGCTGTGAGTTTTCATGCTTACAGTCATGAAAACAAAAATCGAAAGGCAGGTATGTAAAAAGAGACGAGTGATAATTGTCGTTGCTCATAACGAGTAGTGCAAAATTAGAGACCTTGTGTACGCAGCTTGTAAAAATAGAAATTATATTATTGTTGCCAACAAAACCCTTAAGCATTATTGAACCCTTAGAAAAATGCTTAAAAGTAAGAACCCTTAGAAAAATTCATCTTAAGTTGTGTTCAAGATACACTTACATGTAGAAGTTGTAGAAACATGTTTAACAACAAGTATATCTTCCTAACCCAACCCCAAGTATCATTAGTAAGCACTAGCACACAAGAAAGATAAGAAAACTTACCAAATTGGAGTCCCCTTTTCCTCTTGAAGCTCTTTTGGTGGCCTCTTCCCCTAGATATATATGAATTAGTAGGTAGACCTTACACAATGGTAAGAGAAAGAAAGTAAAATATGTCCTCCGATAGATAGGCAAAGCAGTAGTGAACTATTGTCACAAGTTTGATGTTATTTATTGTATTACACAACAACCCATTTAATCTCAATTCAATATATGCCAACATTATGTAATATTTCAATGGCAAGAGAAAGTGCAAAGGTGAGAGTGACGATCATGATACCTAGAGAATAAAACTATGAGTATTCCATCCATGACTTAAATGTAAATAGTATGTGTCGAGTGGGATGGACATTGAGAAGTTGAAATTGAAAAACAATGCATTGTCATTAATATTGAAGTTGTCTGGTTGATTTTCCTTTCATGGGCATTATTGACCCAAAATAAAAATAACTCAATTAGAATCTCGATGTCTAAGGTTTGTTCCCATTGACATTTCTTTCAAAATTCCAGTTTTTAACTGAGTAGAGATGGCGTTCTTTTTACTTAAACTTAGAGATGGTGTTCTTTTTACTTAAACTTAACTTAGATATGTTATAGATGAATGGGTGAATCAAATTATTCCATTCAATACTACATAACATATTTCATAGTTTCTCCTTTGTACCATGAGAGCTCTCCTCTTTCTAGATTCCCCCCCCTTATTACAATGGGTCTTGTCCCTAGGAAATTCCCATGTGACCATAAGATAAAAATTCGATAAGCTCTCACAATACCATGTATGTTTGATATCATATTTCCTTGCTTCATGTAAATCGCAAAAAATACTACTTTATGCATTGTTTATTCACATTGCACATTAGCTAAGAAAGGGTGCATCAGAACAATATGGTTTGCATATAATCTAGAGCTTAAGATGCACATGAATTAGGTCACTGATACCAATAGAAATGCTTCTAGTGGTATGTATGTTTGTGCCTCTTTTTTTTTAACGCTCTAGGAACTTGGGTTATTATATGTCAACTGGGTTTTAGGGGTTTAAAAGATTGATATAATTATAGTCATAGCTAAAAATCAATAATTGCCTATTGTCTTGGCAGTTCCCTTTTTGTTCTTAATCTTCAAACTCTCTTTCGCATATTCATTCTTTTTCACGGGATTCCTACCAAATCCATTTATTTTGGCCTCGATTTGGTCCTTTGGGTTCGACCCCAACTGAATAAAAAATCTACAACAACTACGATTGTATAGCATAGGTCCATATTAACCTCAAATCCATAGATTTATGGAGAGGGGTAAAAAAAAAACCAGTTGCAAATACATATGTGAGACATCTTTTAAGACTCAGTTGTAAGAACACCTTAGTGTATTTCGTGTTTACAAAAATAGTTTTTTTAACACAAATCTCAAACCATTTTACAAAATTCCAACTTAAAAAATGTGCATGTGTAATATAAAATAAAAAAAATCTTATTCAGGGTGAAACCTTATACTAAATAATGAATACAAAAATATTTGCAATCATAATTTTCTCTCCAACATACATTATCCAACAAAAACAAAATGAACTAAAAATTTTCATGACTCAAATTTTCCAAATGCAAATTGAAGCATTTGACTAAATTCTAATTAAATTCAACTTTCCATTTTGGCTTGAGCAGAAGAGGTCATGTAGAGCAAGAATGTATAAAAGGACATTAAAAAGTAAGGATACACATAAACAAAATGAGAAATTCAAGATACCTCATCCTTTGCATAGAGTCATTGTCTTAATTGCTTATTGTTTCAATGTTCATGCTACCACCCTTGTCCCAAAAACACAATCCCTTGTAGAGAAACATCCACCACAATTGACCAAAGAGTATTGGGATGTCTCAATGAAGGCCCATAATGCTTCAATCAACCCTCATACCCAAAACCTTCATCCACCCAACCTTTGTTCCCAAAACACTCATTACCTAAACCCTCATTATTCAATTACACATTTTCCTTAGCTTTTGAACCATAACTTCCTTCTTCATCAATCCATTAATTCCTTATTTCATCAAATTTCCTTGAAATCTCTTCTTCTGACCTCCAGGATTCAAATTTTGAACCTCCCAAAGGACCCACTTCCTCATTTTATGCATTGCTTTCGCTCAAATTCTTGAAACATAGTAAAGGATAGGGCCACTCAGAAAAATATGTATTACAACTCATTTGGAACCCACACTACACAAGAATATGGTCACATAGACCAATGACCAAAGATCCTAGTATCTAAACAACTCTATATACCATAACCACAAAAAACATCCATGAATTGATGTAAGAGAAACATCCTTCATTGAGATGATGTTTATTTGTTTCATTTCTTGAAAGGAAAATAATGGGTGGTGAATTTCAATATTTCATATTTGGATTCTTCAATTGAATTTTTTTTATCATGCTTGCAAATATGATCTTACAATCAACTACCAGAATAGAGGTCTAGATTCAATTACTTGAATTTTATACATCTATTGAAGGCATTATGGGGTAGACTTATAGGCATATTTTAAGAATGTAGTCAAGGATGGTGTTCTAATCTATCATGGGAGGAAAATTTGGGCACTAAATTTATTTCCGTCTTTCAACGAACCACAGGTTATGCCTTTTCAAGTCAACAACAACTTGTGCACACTTTGAAATATTTCTCATGGGATCTACTATAAGCCTTCAACTCACTACTAGATTTGGGTGCAAGATCTGATTTTTACTAATGTTATTATTGTCACATCAGTGTCAAAAGAAATAAAATTTCATCATCGAAACAATTTCATCGTAATTATGATGTAGATTGAGTAGCATCATTTAGTTGTTGAAATTTCAACGGAATTAGAATGTGATGTGGCAAGGTAAATAGTTTCAACGATCCCTACATTTGTCAAAATTCTAACACCCTTGCAACAACATAATGATGACAAGTCCAAGTGTGATTGACATTATAGTGACAAAGTACCGATGTTACAATCTCTTGCCAAGTTCAAAACATTGATAACAATTTGACAACAATTTGACATTCTAGCGATGTATACCTAACGTGGCAACCTCCTGCCAAGTTTGATACACTGATGATTGGCCAATGATATAGTGACATAGAATCGATGTTACAACCTCTTGCCAAGTTTGAAACAATAATGACAAGTAGACAATTTATTGATGTAGAACCAATTTTACAACCTCTTGCCAAGTTTGAAAGACCAATGAAAAACCAACGATATAGTGATTTCGAACCAATGTTACAACATTATGTCAACTTCAAAAAATTGACAATGGGCCAATGATAGACATATATCATACCGATGTTACTATCTACAATTTTTTTATTTGTGTCATGTGTCATTGACGATCTATCAATGATATATGGAGACATGCCACCAATGAACATTGACAATAGGTCAATGAATTTGTTGTTATTTCAATGTCTTGGACATTGGTGTTCCAATGATGGTGGCATTTTTCGAAAAAAGAAGTGAAATGTCAAGGTGGGTGAAATATCCTAAGAGATTGAATATTAAGGATTTAGTTTCATAGGAAAATACATAATAGGTGAGTGCCAATATGATATATCACATTAATGAATCACAATCTATCATTTGAAATATTATCAACACAATTACAAGAACAACTAAAAATAGTTTCAAGAACATTGAATCTATAATTTAAAATACCGTCAAAGCGATTTCTAATGAACAAGATTATTCAACGTTTTTCTACATGAAAATAGTTTCAAGATCATTGAATCTATAATTGGAAATAACGTCAAAAAAATTTCTCTTGAACAAGATTTATTCAACTTTTTTCTATAGATTTGTCAAATCATTGCAAATTTTGTGAGTCTTGGTATATGCTGACAAGGAAATGGACCTTCTTCAAAAAAAAATTATTTATATATACATTGTATGAACACAAAACAATAGTCTAGTTTCTCCACACCTAAATCATCTAGTAAACAAAAGGAAATAATCATGGGGTTAACATGTAAAGCATCCCTACTCAACTATTTATAGGGCATGTGTTTGCATACATTTCTTTGTTGGAAAGAAACAATTAACTACTAAACTAGAAGAATTAAATGTAACCAAGAAAATGTTTACATAGGGAGGGGCTTGACCAAGTCTACTCCCTCTAACTTGTATGGTGTAGCCCATATGAGATCAATCAAATGTAGTCCTTAGAACCTATAGAACCAAAAATTAAAGAGCCCATGTGAGACCAATCTAAACAAATAAATCATCAATTGATGTAGATCAGTAACCTGCAACTCTAAAATACTACTTTCTTGGCATAGGGAAGAAATATTGTAGCGTTGAATATTACTTGACACAGCGAATATTATGAAAACAATTAACAAGAATACAACTAGCAACTATAAGCTTTGTTTTTCCTTCAAAGTGCACAATGAATCACAGACATTACAAGTAACATAATTGTGAATGACTTGATTTACTATTGCAATCAAAGGACTTATTACAATCAATGGTCATATTTGAAACCACCAAAAACCTAGAAGGTACATTAAGCATTGTCTTATTACCTCAACCTTTGAGTTATCAATTCGACCTAGTTATTTCTAAACTGGTTGTTTGTGCACACTGTAGCTAGTCGCAGTCTCACGTTGAGCCTCTTTTGTTCTCCTCCCTCGTGCCCCTATTTCTTTTATGTCAATTCGTTTCCCTGGTTGTTTCGTTTCTTAGGAAATTGAAGAGATGAACTATCATCGTAGTTTGTTTCCAACCGTCTTACCAATTCACCATTCTTTCTTTCCTTTGTCACAAGTAATTGCCACTTGGTGCTTGATCTTCCTGATACACGTGGATGCTTTCTTGAAGTGATGGCATAGGAATCACAACACTTACACCGAGTAACAAAATAGGAGTAACAACATAAAATTAACAACAAAGTCCTTATTCCTCCTACAATCTACTTGCACAGAAATAAAAAATAAATATTTTTGGTGATGCAGATCACTCGAGGCCAAGGATGCTCCTACATTAGACACCCATGGTAAGAAAAATAATGAGCTTCCAACTCATGTGGTGTCTTACAAGATTTCCATGCTTCTCCAAAATCTGTATCTTCTTCATACAATTCCTTCATGCTTTCCAAACTCACCACTTCCATAGATAAAGTGTTAAGTAGTAACACTCTTCACCTCAAAGCATTTGTCACTTTATTTGACTTTCCAGATCTATGATTCAGAACAAAAGTGAAACTTTGTAAGAATTCAACCCATTTAGAATGTGTTTGATTCAACTTACCTTGACTATTGACGTATTGCAACGCCTTATGATCAATGAACAAGAAAAATTCTTTGGGAAGAAAATAGTGTCTCCACTTCTTCAAATCTTGCACTATCACATAAAATTCTTCATCATACACATAATACTTTCTTTTAGGATCATTCCACTTTTCACTGAAGAATGTTATTGGTCTCCCTTCTTGGCTTAAAACTACTCCATATGTTGTCTCACTTGCATCACTATCAACTTGAAATACTTTGTCAAAGTTTGGAAGTGCCAAAACATGCTTCTTTTTCACCTTCTTTTTCAAATCTGCAAATTCCTTCATTGTTGTTCAAGTTGTCCATTCAAATTTTCCCTTCTTCATGCATTCACTAAGTGGTGCACAAATTTGACTGAAGTTTCTAATGAACTTCTGATAGAAACTCGTTGAGCCATGGAAGCTTCTCACTTCAAAAGTGGATTGTGGTGTTGTCCATTCCAAAATAGCCTTCACCTTTTTGGAATCCATCTTCAATCCTTCCTTGGAAACCACAAATCCCAAGTACACTAATTTTTTCTGCATAAATGTACATTTCTTCAAGTTAATCAACAACCTTTTCTCTTGTAACCATTGTAACACTTGTCTCACATGCTTCGAGTGTTCTTCCTTGTTCCTGCTGAAAATTAAAATGTCATCCAAGTACACTACACCAAAATTTCAGAGGAATGGTTTCAAGACTTCATTCATAAGACTCATAAATGTACTAGGAGAATTAGTTATCCCAAATGGCATAACTAACCATTAAAACAAACCACATTTAGTCTTAAAGGCAATTTTCCACTCATCACCTTCCCTTATCTGGATTTGATGATAACCACTATTCAAATCAATATTTGTGAAGTATGCATCCCCACTTGGAAAAGGAAACCAACACTTGATGGTGATTCAATTTATGTCTCATGAATCTGTGCACCTCCACCACTCTCTTTTTTTCTTTAGAGTCAATAATGGTGGCATTGCACATGGGCTTAAACTCTCTCTAATAGATCCTCTATCTAGCAACTCGTGTACTTGTCTGTTCACCTCTTCACTCTCTACATGAGTCATCATGTAAGGTGCCTTCTTAGGTAATCTTTATTTGGGAATTAAATCAATTTAATGAGAAATACTTCTCACCGGAGGTAATCCATTTCATAAATAATCCACAACAATTTCCTTAAATTCATCTAGCAGAGGATTTTTTTATGCAGGTACAACATTTGGCTCCTCTTCCTTCTTTACTTCTTTTGGAATTGCTGCAAAACAAAATGTTGCTCTTCTTTCTTCCTGCAAAAATTCTTTAGCGGAACATAGCATGATTTTGTTGTTACTAGTGATTATACTAACACAATTTCTTGTTGTTTCCACTGCATTTTCCAGCATTGTGGTTAATTTATATTGTTGTCTATATTTCTTGAACTCATACATGTTTTCCTTGCCATCATGGTGAACTTTATTATCAAATATCCATGGTATTCCAAGCAGTATGTGACATGCATCCATCTCACCAACATCGCTTAATACCTGTTTCTGGAGACTTCCTATCTGAAAGCTTAATAAATATTGCGCAGTCACAGTCACTTGTTGTCCTCTTTTCAACCATAAACACGGTAAGGATTGGATGGACCAATCTCTTCAATTTCAGTTTTTCCATGACTTCAGTGGACACTAAGTTTTATGTAATTCCCCCATCTATAACCAAATTGCAACATTTTCGTTGGACTTTACATTTGATTTAAAAAAAATTCTTTCTTTCTTCTCATTCTTCTGCTTCCTTTTGTTCATATTTAAGTAAAACTTTCTAAAACATCAATTTCTCACCATGTTCTTGCTAAAGAACAATCACATTCTCTCCAACAACAGAAGCTTCATTAGCCTGCGTGACTTGTGTCCATGCTTCACCTCTTCTCCCTGAAGCTTATCTTTTTGTGCATTTAGATTTCTTGTGGGCTTCTACTCCACAGTGATAACAAATAATCACATTCTTACCCTTTTCTCTTATGAATCCTCCTATTCCTTTCCCAACATTGCATCCTCCTATAACACCTTGACCACTGGTATATTCTTCTTCACCTTCACTACTTTTAAAAGTCCTTGTTTTACCTCTTCCTTTAGAACCTCTTCCCCTTCCTCTTGGATATATTTTCCTATCAATATTTTCTTCCACCTTCAAGGCAACTTGATAGGTTTCATCAACTATGTGAAAAT
This sequence comes from Picea engelmannii, assembly GCA_009831015.1. Taxonomy (NCBI): domain Eukaryota; kingdom Viridiplantae; phylum Streptophyta; class Pinopsida; order Pinales; family Pinaceae; genus Picea; species Picea engelmannii. The sequence continues at coordinate 36,539 of ML789440.1, forward strand.
AATATGTACTCATTTCATCTTGATTTGAATACTTTAATCCATTTACATACCTTGCAACTCGTTGAAATTTTGGTTCTTTGATGTCTGCTTGGAGTGACAACCTAAAGAATTCTTTGGTGTATTCATATGAAAATGTCTCCCTTTGTCTTAGGTTCTAGACTTGCCTATATAAATTATGTTGGTAATCAACAGGCATAATATTCTCCTTGATTTTTGTGGCCATCTTCTTCCATATTTTAATATTTTCTAGATGGTTATTCACTTTATCCTTCTGCAACATATCCCACCATAGTGTCGCATGGCCCTTCAACTTCATAATGGAAAATCTCACCCAATTTGGGTCCTGGACATTTTCATACTTGAAATATCTTTCGAGTTCCCCAATCCAATCAACGAGAACATCATCTCTCAGACTACCATCATAATAGGAAACCTCAAATTTTGCACTATGCATGTTACTCGAGTATGAAATCAACCTAATTGTTGGATCTCTTTATTCACCATCCCATTCCTCTTCAATTTATTCTCCTGGCTCTGAATCTACTTCAACATCCCCATTTCTTTGATTCTATGATTCCTCTACTCTCTGTCTCAAATCCTCCAGTTTTCGATTTCTTGCACCCCCTCTTCCTGCTCCTCTTCTTCACGACGACATTATTCCAAGTTGTATATGTCTCACCAAAATATACATAACTCAATCCCAATTTTGTAACCCAACTTGACCTTTCAGGACCCTTGCCGAGCAACCACCACGAACAAGTGTTTTGTAGTCTATCTCACAAAAGAAAATTTAGGTACAAATCCAAGAGAAAAACCTGCTATGAAACCACTTGATGCAATGCAACAACTTGTAACTATAAAATACTACTTACTTGACATAGAGCAATAAGACTATAGTGATGAATATTACTTGACACATTGCATAAATCTGCAAACAATTAACAACAATACAACTAACAACTATAGGTTGTGTTCTACCTTCACAGTGCATAACGAATCACAGACATTACAAGAAATATAATTGTGAATGATTTAATTTACTATTGGAATCGAAGGACTTATCACAATCAATGACAATATTTGAAACCACCAAAAACTCAGATGGTGCATTAACTACAGTCTTATTACCTCAACCACTGAGTTATCAATTCGACCTAGTTATTTTGGAATTGGTTGTCTGGACACACTGTAGCCAATTGCAGTCCCACGCTGAGACTCTTTTTCTCTCCTCCCTCGTTCACCTCTTCCTTTGCAAACAATTAAAAACAATACAACTAACAACTATATGTTATGATCTACCTTCAGAGTGCACAACAAATCACAAACATTACAAGCAACATATTTGTGAATGATTTAATTTATTATTGGAATTGAAGGACTTATTACAATCATTGATAGTATTTGAAACCACCAAAAACCCAGATGGTACGTTAACCACAGTCTTATCACCTAGACCTATGAGTTATCAATTCGACCTAGTTATTTCTGAATTGGTTGTCTGCATGCACTATAGCCAGTTGCAATCCCGCATTGAGCCTCTTATGTTATCCTCCCTCGTGCACCTCTACCTTTTATCTTGATTCGTTTCCCTGGTCATTTCGTTTCTCATGCAATTGAGGACCCAATTCTCCATTCGTTCTTTCCTTTGTCATAAGCGATTTCCAATTGGCACTTGATATTCCTGAGACATGTGGACAGTTTCTTGAAGTGACAACATAGGAATTGTAGCACTTACACATAGTAACCACATAAAAGTAACATCAAGGTCCTTATTACTCCTACAATCTACTTGCACAAAAAAAATTATTTTGGTGATGTGGATCACTGGAGGCCAAGGATGCTCCTGAATCATCGATATTATTGTCAAACTCTAAACAAATCATTTTTAACAAACAATTCATCCAAAAGAGATTGCCAACTATAGTTTGAAAATGATAATCCTGCAAGCAACATAAAAAAATATATGGTGTAGAAACACAAATAGGAGTTAATGACTACATTTCATTAAAACTCCATTTTGACTTTTGACTTATTCTCACATTTTTTACTCATGTCACAAAGTGATATCCCCAATTATATAGTGTTCTTGAAAACTCTTCCAATTAAGGTACACATATGATATCATAATGTAACTCTAGACTACACATTTATTCATGCTGGTAATCAATGTACTTGTTATTATTGAATAAGTTGAGAACACAATCATCATGAAGACCCATATTCTAGCAATGCTTGATCTTTTATTCAATGTGTCTCATATATTGGGCTTAATCTTGGCCAACACAATAGTATTTGGATAACTCATGTATCACAAGACCATAGGTTTGGTAGCAACATAAATGCATAATGAAAGCAACCATATGAAACAAGGCTTTGTAAAAACATATGCCACATGCATTTGTAGCATGTTGACTTTAAATATGTTTCCACTATGTCCCAATATTTGGTGCCCATGTTTGTATTCGACTCTATGAGGTTTAGTATCAACTGGTAATGGTTTTTTAACATCTTCCACAACCACTCAAGCTTGTAATACACTTTATGAGGTATGGTAGCAACTAGAAACCATTTTGTGGCATGTTCACAACCATAGTTAAAACCAAAGAAAATTCATATAAGCTAACACTTTCCTAAGATTAACAAGAAGCTACAAGAAACTTATAAATGTGATTAGAGCCTCAAGGCCTTTGATTTCCAAACTAAGCAACAAATAGATAATGGAAAGATACAATATAAGAAAAAACATGGATGATGAAAATGAAAAGATAGTAAAAAATATCCAAATAGTGGCCCATTAGTAGTCCTATTGAAATGTGGAGAGTGGGGGGTAGGCATGATGGCAATTCCCTCTTTATACACTTGGGTCAAGACGAGACATCCCTCCATTATTAATAAAGAAAATTGCTAAGAGTACAAATTTTGCAAATGATAAAGAATGCCTAGGAAAGGATCATGTTAAATAGTACACAAATAATGGTATGGCTATATGGAGTGGAAATTATTATTGTTTTCACGATCCAAGGTAGAACTATGGTTTTCCTACTACATGGTTTGGAACTAGAGGAGAAAATTATATCACTACTTGTAGAATAAGAAATGATAACTCTTCATGAAATGTAGAAGGAACATCAAGATAAATTGCAAGCTTAGGGTTCTTGAGTTTTTATCCTATTTCATAAGGCCATGCCATGCTACAAGGTAGGTCGAAATTTCAAAGGCACTAGATGGTAGATTAGGCTCAAATAATACTAACATTTGGAGTCGCATAGATCTATTCTGAACCCTAATGGTTGGGATTGTGATTGTTAGTATGATGGATGTGGAATTTGGTGGTAGATCAAAATAATGTTTGAGAGATCATCATAGAAGCTAACCCAACAATTTTCTTTCCATTACCAAGACCTGCAAGAAATCATGACATAATAACAAGTTTATATGATGAACCGATTAAATAAATAACAAGCACATAATCATGTAGGATATTGTAAAAAGAGTAAAGGAGGATACTTGAATCATCCAAACAACTACAGAGATAGCAACAAAACATAAGGTGGATAATGCTCTTTCAACAACATCTAATTTAATAACTACAAAAGGCACAAAAATGTATAATAATACAACTAATACATTGTTTATTAATCCATATTTAACATTCCGTCAATAATTTAAAAAACATAAGATGCCACGATACATACTCGATCGAGCTTCTCTTAGTTTGAGAATAATATATTCTCTATTAAACAAGGCCAACCACGTGAAGTTGGAAGCTCATTTAGACCATCCCCTCCCCCACCTCCCATTACTCTCAATTCCCCATAACTAAACTATCTAGTAGTAAATAATTGAAATTAACATAGCATCATAAAACATAGAAAATGAGTTATAAAACATAGCAAATCATAAATCACAATGCACAATATTTTATATTAATATAACTAATTGTTACAATATCTTAGGGCTCAACAAAATTGTTTTTTTTCGTATATTGTCTCCTACTATATCTAATCACTTTGTTGTTTTTTATTTTTTTTTTAATTCAAAATGCCTATTAGTGAGTTCACCCCATCTTCCTTTGTTGGATGTTACTTTTCTATTGATTCATGCTACTATTGGGATGCAATACATGTCTCATGTTGCTATGTACTGAGTGGAATTGACATCGACTATAAAAAATAGGTAAAATATATATAACTAGTCAATTATTAATGTTGAAATTCCGTTTAATATTTCAATGCAAATATTATTACAACGTCCATTACTTGGTTTACTAGTAGAGATGGTGATTTGAGAAATATATTCCTCTTTTCTTCTAGCATCGTCATTTACACGTTTTTCCCTTGAAACAATTGAAATTTATAAGTATACCAAATCCATACTAAATTATCAATTCCATAATACATTTGATAATTGTACATTCATAACATTTACCATGTTCATTACTTGGTTGACTAGTAGAGACCATAGTTTGGCCAATCTCTTCCTCTTGTCTACTAGCATCCTCATTGTCTCAGTCTCTACTTTCCTAGGAAGAAAAAATAATAATATGAATAGCTTGTAGATTGGAGTATTCCCTTTATGGAATTTGGCAAGTTTCAATTCCTGGATATCCATGTAAGGATAGTCTAGTAAGACATATTTAATCTAATAAATTTACATATTAAGGCATGGTTATTTATTTTTTTAATTATTCAACAAAGTTTCAAGATCAATGGTTACCAAGGGTACTTTATTATTACCCAAAAATTTCCATTCTCCTTATATTCTTTGCAAACCTACTCTTATTTATATTTGTAGCAATGTTTTTAGATGTGTGGCTCTTGGGAAGGGGGATTTATCAGTTCCCTTTCATTGCCCATGTTTCAACCTTCTGCTAAGCTTTAACGTGAAGCCTTTATAACCTAACAAGAAAAAAGAGAGAGAATGTAGGTAAAAATTATTTTAATCACCTCCATTTTACATAAGAAATGATTAAATTAAGTTTACAATTAAACATCAACTTGAGATTCACAAGTCTTATGAGATATCACGCATTATATGTGCAAACTACAAGTTCTTGTGCAACAATTTTCTATAAGGAATCTATGTAGAGAAATTGTATTGTTAGTGTTGGGGCTCTATACTATTAATTCCCACATTTAGTTATCAACTGGGGCTCGTAAGCTTCGAGGTGCAGGCGCAGTAAATGCAATATTAGAGCCTAATCTAGCCTAATCTAAAGTCGACAAAACAATCTTCAAACCCACACTACAACAAATTAACACTAAGGATTCATCACTGGGACATAGGAATAACTTAGTGCTATAAAGGCTTAGATCAAAGTCTTTTAGGCACTCGAGGTGATGTTCGTGTGATTAATCATGAGTAGCTTACTCAAGTCTTTTGTCCTTCAATGATTATTTCTTATAGCGGATCCACACTTAAATGAAATAAAATAAACAAGCAAACGGAAATGAAATTCATGATCGAAACTAACACCTTAGGAAGAATTCCAATGAGGGAAGACCATATCTCACGAGTTAGACCTCTAATCTGTCCGTTGGTGTTTGAAGCTACAAACTTGCAATAAGAAGCCAAGCAAAATGAAATACTAAAACAAAACTACGCGATCAACAATTTATTGTAAAGACCTATCCTAAAATGGGAGGATTAAATTGTATCCTACAAAATGATAACAAAAGCATTCATCAATAACAAAAACAAGAGAGGAAATTAGTGCGAAAATAAGTGTAGACTAGTACAAAGCAATGAAAAAAAACAAAATTAACTAAGAACATAAATAATTCTTAAAGAAATCCAAACTTAAACTTTAGAAATATCAAGCAAATGTAAAATCACACATCCTAAACTCGAGATCTCTCCTCAACTAAATACATCAAACATAATGAAGAAGTTTGGCAAAGAATGAGCTAAAATGCAGAAATATTAAAACAAATGAAATGCTTATGCAATGAGACGCAAGTGTCAATTCTATATTAAAGAGGATTGGATGTAAAACAGTTTAAAAATGAACATTCTTTGGCAGTCAAATCTTCAATATAAAAGTTAACAAAGAATATTTAAAAGGAATGTTGTATGCATAGAGCATGAGTGATTGAATGTAAATAAAGAAAGTGAAATGGAACCTTGTGTTGATAGTCATTTGGATTGTAAGACTTAGGCATATTCAACCACACGAGGAGTGAGGGAGTAGTGAAAGGAAATGGATGAGTCCTCTATGAAATGAAATGTTATGTGACAATGTATCAATTATGAGTGCAGAAAATGAAGGAAGAATGTGCACACTGTCTTTTTCTTTCCTCTTAAATAATACATGCAGAACTAATTCTGTGTTTTTATGTGTTTTTCTTTTAAAGAATTAATTTGAATACTCAACTGAATACTAATGCTCTGTTGAACAGATTTTGACACAGTTAAAAAGATGCAATGAGGGTTTTGGAACGAGGTTTGAAAGAGACACTTTGATAAGTAAAGTGAGGAACACGAGAGAGTGATTAATGGAAATGAATGGGCGATTGAAATAGATGTGATAGTGGATAAGAGGGATGAAATTAAAGCAAGTCGTGGGGCATAATTTCACTGATCAAATGAGCATTAAATACAGAGACAGAGCATTACAGAAAACATGTGGATTGAAAGCATATAAAAAGGAATGCAATCTAAATTGAATGTAGGATGATGATGCCTTCAGTGGAAGAGTATTAATTTGAGTTGGCTAATGAAAACCAATTGCAAAATAAAACCAGATTGCATAATAGAAACACACACTGTATGAAATTAAATCAATCAAATTCATAAACTAATTAATAGAATAAATAACAATAGGGACATACCCGGAGCGAGGGGCCCTACCCGAGCTAGGCATGCTCCTGAAAGACTAGTTCAGATCTGAAGGATGTAGAATGTCTTCAACAACCAATAATTTTCATTTTATAAAAATATCAGCTCCTTGATTACAAAGCAATAGCTCCACACTTTCTCATATAACATCAAAACCTCTTACTTACAAAAACTTCATGAAACTAATTGGATTCTTCTCATAGCCCTATGAGGCTTATTTATACATGAATAATCATTGAGGAGTGGATGGGACAGAATCCCAATGCTCAGATTTCAAATATTACATTTTTAGATAAAATCCTCAAAAATCTGGGTTTTATTGCAATTTGGGCAGATTCGAGTTAGTCCCCCACCCATATCTTCCAAACCAATTCTAATTTTTAAAAACTTCCCATGTCTTACTCAATTTTCCATATTCTAGACAAAACCCATTTCATAGTATTTCTAGATCTGATGCCATCTGCACAGAAATCGAGGCGCAAGTTGGCAGTTTGAGTTTTTCAATAATTTTAGCATAATCATTCCCCCTGAGCAGGAGGTCCACATGTGCAAGCTGGGTGAATTCTATCTCAAGAGTCCACATGAAAACATCATTATGGACAAAACCTGTGTACCCAATTTTCCTCTAGAAGCTTTCCAAAATTTTGAATTATTTCTAGTACTGGATTAGCATAGTTGGTACCAGATTAGAACAATTGGTATCGGATTAGAACAATTAGTACTTGAATCTTGTAGCTAGAGTTTAGTACCAAATGAACACAGTCATGACTATGGGTACCGGACCAACGCGATGGTAGTACTGGATGGAGCTAGTACCGGAATAGGTGCAATCTGGTACCAGATGAAGCTAGTACCAGAAGAGGCAGAGAGCTGGTACCGGATGAACGAAAAGGTAGTATTGGATCATTGTAGAGTATTGGATGACATGGATTGTGGGTACCAGATGAATTTCCAGGCACCGGTTAATTGTAGAACCTTTTGGTACCGGATGACTTGGAGTATCGGATGACCTGCAATGCGGGTACCAGAATAGGAACAATACAGGTATCGGAACATGAACAGTGCACATACCGGAACCTAAACAGTACAGAACATGTTGCTTGGACATAGAAACATATGATTAAACCATCATCGACAAAACTGTTGTATAATCATCCTTTTAATCACTAAAAATATGAAAAACTATGTATTAACCACATAGGATGAATAACAAGAGATAATGGAGGTTTATGGTGTAATTAGTGATATATTATTGACGAAATGCAGGGAGAAGGTTTAATGATGAGTGTATTTGTATGGCGGAAAGTATGACAAAACCGGAGCTCAACAGTTAGCTAACAAAGGAAATTTAATTGCGAACTAATTTCACATTTGTTAGAAGTGAAATCACACTTGCACGTGAAATTAAACTTACAAAATCAAATACAACCACTTTTCATAATTCAACTGAAATCGAAATCACAAAATAGAACCATGCTTGCAAAATATAAATTCACACCTATAGAATTAATTGGAAATCCCACCCAAAGAATAATCCATTCTTCAATGAAATTTACTTAGAGGACTTAATCACACTAGTGCAATTTTGATTGAAGGCTCTTTTCTAATAAAACATAAAACCACATAGCCATAAAGGAATCATGTGACCAAACATACAAAAGAAAATGAAAATAATAACACAACTATTCTTTTTAGTAGGCCTTATCTCCACATAATAGAAGTGATGGGTGTTAACTACAAAAGAACTTAGATAAACCTATACAATCTACTTACTACTCACATAAAACACAAGCCAACACCAACAACAATAGGTCTAAAGCTAAGTAAAGATGATTGTAGTACAATGTGGATCCAACATTATACACAAGTTTGAAAGTCTTGTATCTAACATCAACAAGACCTGATATTATGTATGCAATCAATATAATATCCATTTTCATGAAGACTCTAAAGGAAACATTGGCAAGTAGAAAAGAGAATTTTACGATATGTCAATGGCACAAAAGCCATGGAATCCTGTATTCAACATTAAATTATCTAAGTTTCCTTGATTTCATGAATAATGACTTTGCAAGTAGCACTGCTTCCAGAAAGATTACATTTCGATGTATTTTGCATCTTGGTCCAAGAGATATTTCATGGGCTTAAAAGAAGTAATTCATTGTGTCACTCTCCATAGAAAAAGTTGAGTATGTGGTAAAAAATGAAATAACATGTCAAGTTGTATGGTTAAGGAGGATACTATTATATTGGAATCAAGAGCAACAAGAAGCAAAAACAATCTTCTGTGATAATTTATCCTCTATATCTCTATCAAAAAATCTAGTTATTCATAGTTGCACCAAACACATAGCCATAAGATACAATTTCATAAGAGAATTGGTTGAGACTGGAAAGCTAAATTTGGAATTTTACAGGTTATAACAATAAAGGAGACTCAATCCTAGCCAAGGCCTTCTTGTCCAATGGTTACTCTGTCTCCCAGATCAGAAAATATTTTCACTCTGCTAGAAAACCTAAGCCAAATTTACCCTCCTCCGCCTCCCCCCCTCCCCCCCTCCTCGTGCTCTCATCTCCTTTCCCTACATCCAAGGAACCACCGATCTGATCTCAAAACTCCTAGCTAAAAAGAATAGCAAAACCATGTTTAAACCATATAAAACCCTTAAATAACTCTTTTGACCTGCTAATACAAATCATACATGATGCTAGGCCAAGGAGTTTACCAAATCCCTTGCTCCTGTGGAAAATCTTACATAGGGAAAACATGCATATCCTTCAAAGCCCGTCTCAAAGATCATATAGTTGATATGACCCACAATCGAATCTCCAAATTAGTTGTCACCGAACACTCCTCTAAATCCAAACACCTCATTTTCTTTGACCAAACTATAATTCTAGCCTCAACCCCTTACTACTCCACACGGCTCATCCAAGAAGCTCTTGAAATATAAAAACATCCTAATAATTTTAATCGCGAAGATGGATACAAACTTATTTAATCTTGGAAGCCCACCATTAACCACCTCAATCAATAGGACTCCTTTATGGAGTTTTGGTTCTTTCCTTTCTCCATTGGCATCCTTCCTCGTCTCTTTCTCTCTTCATTTCTCGTGTTTCCTCCCACTCTCTTTGTTTCCCCCTCTCTCTTCTCTTCAATTGCTCTGTCATTTTCAATTTATTCAATCGTTATCATCTCCATTTTTATTATTATTTTAGCTTACCTATTGTTTTAATTATTGAATCTTCTCCTCTTTAATTATTGTCCTATTCCTAGACATTATCCAATTTTATTATCATTATTATTTGGTTATCTTTACCTTTTACTTGTTCTTCCTTATTTTGTCCACTCCAACTCCATAGATAATTTTTCATATGGTCTTTATATTGTTTTAATAATCTACAACCCTTTAAAACTCTCTTCACTTATCTCTTCACTTCTAATTTTATCTCTTCACTTCTAATTTTATCTCTTCACTTATGTATTTTTTCCAATTATTAATTCTTCACCTCTAATTTTGACTAGGTCAATTAATTATTTTTAATCTTAACAACTAGTTTTCCTTCGATATTTTGATATATTCAATTTATTCGATCGATATCATCTCTAAGATTTTATTATCATATTAGCTTACCTACTTTATTTATTCTTGAATCTTCTCCACTCTCATTTTTATCTTCTTTCTTAATGGCTAATTTGAGCTCTACATTTATGTATTTCCCCCCATAATTCTTCACCTTTAATTTTGACTGGGTCAATTAATTCTTATTAATCTTACAAATTAGTTTGACTCTATTATTTAATTTCATTTACCTTTAATTTCTACTCAACGATCACCCTTCTAACCAAATCTTTAAATACAAACCTCAACACGTGTTTCTCTTATATGAGATTTTTGTTGTCCCTGATGATGGGTGGAGTGTCCACTCGAAATGTTGGATGTTTCAAAAACCAAACAGAAAGTCTTTATCCAAAAAATATATACATTATGTCTTCTAACTGTTAAAGCCTATATTTTCATATTAAATTAGTAATTATTTTTAAAAATTATTAGTTGTGTATTATCTATAACTTAAATAGACTTCTTGTATCTTTGGATCTAACCCATGAATCTCCTTTTGCTTTTAAAGAACTAGTGTGATCTAAGTAAGAAAAAATGTGTAATCCTCCATTAATTTGCAAGAGCTGCAACTCTTCTCTAGTTTCTTTTAAATCTTGTTTTATTGATTTAGTGTTACTAGCAACAATAGTCTTCTTATTTTTTTCCAAACGCATCACTATGAACATTGTTGCTAATATTCTTAAATTGGGTCTACGTTACTAGGTTTCTCAACTTAAATTTGCATGCCAAAAATTTGCAGTTGTTATTTTTAAAATCCCTATCGACACTCAAAAAATTAGGGATTAAGATGGATTTCCTTTTCTACCTCAAAGGCATCATTTAAATTCTTACTCTCATTTTTAGATAAAATGTGTTGTTAATTTCCTGCATAAATTGTTAGAATATTATTACTCCTGATAATTTTAGAGAGTTCTAGAAGAGTTTTAGTTAGATCTAGTTAGCTGTAGAAAGATTTATAAGAGATGATTTGTCAAGTTCTATTATTAGTAAACTTGTGTGTATTTATATCTTCCTTCTGAAGTAATGAAAGTATTAATACTTAGAGTTGCAACTCTTGTGCTCCATTTTTGTGTTCGTGTGTTGTAGCTGTAAGTAATTCGCCCCTCCATTCTTCAAATTGGTGGGTGAAATCATGAAGATGGGTTACACTTTTGCTTGTTTTATGAGAAAAAAAAAACTGTATTTTCACAAGTTCTTCAACTTCCGGCATACAAAATTATTATTTTTATTTAGAATTTCACTTTACAGTAAAAACAAAACTTGTGAATAATTGTGTTATCTTTCCAATGACTATTTTTCAAAAAAATTTTATCACGATTTGATATGTCAATTTGACAATTGTTTAACAGTATGTTCCTTAAACATGAAAGGAATGATAATGAGTTACTTTTTTCTACAACAATGTATCTATTATTAAACTTATGTTTTTAAGAAACGAAATATACTACAACAATCTACAGAGACTCTATTTTATTATGACTATAATTTTGAATCTAACAGACGAATATTATAATTTCTAGAATTTTTTGAAGTTGACCAAGCTAAAAATGTTGCAGATTTTAAACACATGTTTTTCTACACCTTGTATCTATCTTAATTTTTTCTTAAAACTAAAATTTAAATATACCCTTTTGAAAATAACAGTTTAAGGATTATGAATATATTTTTTTCAAATATTTTCACTGTATATTTTTAGAGATACTGACATTTCATTTCACCGAATCATAATTTCTGCTGAAAATATTATGTAGTGGTTTTTTTTTTAATTAAATAAAATTAGATAAAAATAAAGAAAATGAAAACAAATTATAAGAATTGAAAGTAGATTCATTTTTGGAGATGCTGGTGTCATTTTCGAAACCAAATTCTCAGTATTTGCAGGAGTCTGCAACCTCCGAAGTTCAGTTAAGCTTGGGCCAATTCTCTAGTTTTAGTTTTCTATCCCAATTTCCTTTTTTCGGCCGAAATAATATTTCAGCCGAAAGACTAAAATCTAACGGAAACCGTCAAAACTGAATGGTTTCCATGGTTTCGGCCGAAAAACCATTCTTTCGACCGAAAGGTTATCAAACAAATTTCGTCCGTCGGAAAAAAAAATGAAACGACACGTCGTATCGTTTCATTTCGTGCCAAATTGTATAAATAGGCTTTCGGCTGAACACATTTAACACAATTCATCGGATGGACAGACAGATATAAGATTGGGGATAATGATTTCAAAGCATTTCTATTACTGATTGCAGCTGTATTTTTTTCTTTCTTTATTTCTTCCCTCTGTTCAATAGGCTTAATTGGAGGATCGATATCGATACATGGTGGTTTTCTAGAGAACTTAAACAAAGTTTCGAATCATCTTTTTGGTTTTTGTTGAATAAGGTAATCGATGTTTGTTCAAGTTTTTATTGGAATAACAATTTATATGTTGAAAGATAAATGTTGATCATTTTGCCAAGGTCAAGTCTTTGTTGAACATATCTTTTGCAAATAACTATAAAAGTCATGGGAAACAAAAGTTTGCGCAAGAGAAAATATGATCACACTCGAGATGATACTCGCCAAATCGAACAAAGGAAAGATCTTTATCAGAGAAAGAAACAAGAATGTGCAAATTTTGAAGAAAGAAATGATGATAATGTCAATAGATATTTTCGACAAGAATTGGCTTGTTGGACAGTGATTTCTAGACAACCCTACAACGATAGACTTGCAGAAAATGGTAAAGGATTGGCTTGTAATTGTTGGTTGGAAGAATCTCGTGTTTCACCACATACAAAGGATGTGTTGCGACAAAGAATAACATGAAATCAATATGAATAACATCCAAAACATATATTGACAATGACACAAATAGATATGTTTAATAAGTTCAAAGAAG
>ML789440.1:79216-91799 GCA_009831015.1 Picea engelmannii
CTGTTCTCTGTAGACTTTCATTGGTGCTAGCCAAAAACTGGGTTAGGGATTCCTGCTCAGAAAGGAAGGGATCAGACTGCCCTGTTCTCTGTAAACCTCAACCTCACAAGTGTGCTAAAACAGAAATAAGGCTCAAGGCTCCTACTTAGAAAGAAAGGAACTAGGTGGCTTTGTTCTTTGTTAGATAGAGTTAATTGTTTTCTGCATTACTATTTTCATGAAAAGAGTGTTAGCACTGAAGTCTCTGTTTGAGAGTAAGGGTCTTGTTCTCTGATTGCAGAATAGTTGTTCTTTCCCATTGCAAGTATTATTTTAATGTAATCCAGGATTCTTAGATTGATCTTTAAAGAATTGCAATAGGGAAGTTATTTTCCTGTGATTTAGTTCAGAGCTTCAGTTCATTCAAGCAAGTATAATTAGTATAAGTTTCTTTACTACAACACTAAGTTGTTTTTGGAATTGAGCATATATAGTGCGTGGCTATCTTTGAAATAAAAGACTTCCCTGGGTTGATAATTTATGTATCACTTGATTGTTTAATTCAATTAAGCAATTATAGTGACCAACACCAACTATTCCACTTGTACCCCCACCATTGCTTCTTTCAGTTTTTCAGTTTCCGCACAGTTTACTATTTTTAGCATTTTTTCGGGTCCTAAACTTTCGGAGCCGTTTTGAGGCCTTAAACGACATTTTTTGGGGGGAAATGGAGAGAAACATGGAACATAGATCAATGTTTCTCACCCAAAATTTGTAGTCCTCGGATAGATCTTTCTAACAAGGTATGGAACACATCAAACAGAGATCATATGCCAAAGTTACATCCCCGGGAAGTTGATGTACCAACTTACCCAAACGGGGCCCATAGGCTTGTCGTTTCATCTCCTAGGGTTAGGTATTTGTATGTTTATGGTTTTCCATTGTTTCCCAATAATAATAAGCCTTCGAGCCTCATTGTAACACAGTTCATAGGCCAGTAACCGCCACACCTCTTCTCAAAGATAAGCTACCAGCGCCCTAGCTAGTTTATTTTCATTCTGTCTGTAAGCATATTTCAGTCATTTGTTATTAATGAAATGAAGTCTTATTTTCATTGCATCTCTACATTTATGTGTATTTATGTATTTCATTATGTTCCTACATAAATCTAGATCAGTGGTATCAGAGCGATCTGCTCATTCTCGATCCTTCTTTGCATGTCCCCAACGAGGTCAAGGTATAATGAGTTGGGGCTCGATCTGGTTGAACCTTTGCAAGATCAGCCTCACAAACCCTGACGACCGCCCATGGGGGAAGAAAAGAAAGATGAGGGAGCAGGAGATCCTATCAAAATGTTGCTTGAGGAGGCCCTCGAGAAACAAAGGAACACGATGATGGACAATTTTTCCCAGATTCTTCAACGGATTCGCACTGGCGGCGCATCGACATCTAACAACCACTCTAGTGGCGCCACTCCTTCTAAGGTACAAGTAAACTTTGACATTCCCATATTTGAGGGCCAAATAGATGAAGATGTCATATATAGATGGTTGAATATGTTAGAAGGATATTTCTTGGTTCATGAGTTTTCCGACCGAGAAAAGATTATTTTTTCACTCCTCAAAGCCGCCCCCCATGTCAAGGACTGGTGGGAAACCTACTCGGAGCAACAGGGAGAGGGAGAACCCTCTCTATTCTTTACCGCACCCACTTGGAATTATTTCTGAGATGCCATCAAGGAACAATATTATCCCATGGGGAGCTATGAGGACAAATACATACAATGGGCTACGTTGCGGCAGCAAAGGGACCAAGATGTGCATGAGATGACGAATCTGTTTCATACCCTATGCACAAAGTTGGGTATCAAAGATTCAGAGAAATATTTGGTGTTAAAGTACCACAGTTGTCTATACAGATACATTCAGTAGGAAATGGAGTTCCTCGACATCTCCTCGTTTGGTGTGGCATACCGATATGCTGCCAAGATTGAGTAGAAGTTCAAACAGAAGAAGCGAGACTTTGGGTCTGCAAATCAGAAGCAAGGGAAAGGTATCCCCAAACCACAGCACAAAGAACCAAGCTAAGGTGTGGCAGCCCAGGACAACCCGCCAAAGACACAAGCAAATAACAACACCACGAAGCCAAAAAAGGACACGAGGAAGTGGTGTGACTTCCATAAGAGCTCCACTCACAACACAAGTGAGTGTCCGCCCAAGCAGTCACTGGTAGCTGAGTTGAAGGATTCTGAATCGGATGCATGCTCCGACTCTTAATCAGAACCTGACAAGGGGAATGACAGGGGGAAGTAGATTATCAATGTGGAGCCCAAAACCACCGTTTCCACCACGAAAATCCAGAAGGAGGAACTAGAAGATCAAAAGGAGGTGGAGTGTCTCTTCCATTCCAAGATGTGGGTAAAGGGTTCCCCGTTGCAATTCATTGTCGACAGCGAGAGCCAGAAGAACCTCATCTCGATAGAGGTCGTGAAGTGGTTGGGCTTGCCTACCACAGCACACCGATAACCATACACCATCTGGTGGTTGCACCAAGGATGGGACCTCCGCGTCAGTCAACAATGTCACCTTCCCTATAGCATCAAGCCCTTCACGGATGAGGTATTATGTGACATTGCTCCTCTTGATGTTTCTGATGTATTATTAGGCCAACCGTACTTGTGGAAGCGACATGTTGTGTCTGATTCCAGGCCTCATGTTGTTATTATAACTTTGGGCAATAAGCTGTACTGGATACTGGAGATAGCACTGCCTACCACCATCTCTTTGGTTACTGCAAAACATTGTAGTAAGATCATTTCCAAAACCAGGAATTTTTTTTTCCTGATGATCCGCCCTCAAGGAAAGAGGAAGACTATGGCCATGACCTCCAGACAAGGCCCCGCTGCACGAAAACAACAGATGGATAAGGTCGTGGAGGAGTACGAGTATATATTCACCTCCCCCACAGGGGTGCCTCTACACTGCCGGGTCAAGCACCCCATCAATATGACCCCAGGTGCGTGGCTGCCCAATGGACCGATCTATCAGTGCTATGTTCTAGAGAATGACGAAATCAAGAGGCAGATTCAGGAGTTGTTGCAGAAAGGTCACATCCGGCCAAGTTCATCGCTCTGTGGGAGCCCGATCGTGTTGGTGCAGAAGAAGGATGGGACTTGGAGACTCTACATTGACTATCGAGCACTGACCAAGATCATTGTCCGGAATAGGTACCCGATCCCATGGATTGATGACCTTCTGGACCAACTCAAGGGGGAAAAATATTTAATCAAGAACGACTTGAATTCTAGGTATCACCAGGTAACAATCGAACCCTTTGATGTGTGGAAGACTGCATTCAAATCCAAGGAGGGCCTTTTCGAATGGTTGGTCATGACTTTCGGGTTGACGAATGCCCCTGCAACCTTCATGAGGCTAATGGACGACATCCTGCGGCCATTCACCAACTCATTTGTAGTGGTGTACTTGGATGACATTCTTATCTTTAGCCAAAATTGGGAAGAGAACCTCCACCACATCCGATAGGTCCTCCAAACACTACGGCAACACAAGTTGTGTGCCAATTTGGAGAAATGCACTTTTGGCATGACCCAGGTTCATTATCTCGGATACATTATTGATGAGCGGGGGGTGCATGTGGATCCAGCAAAGATCCAAATCATTCGGAATTGGCCAGCCCCAACCACCCTAACAGAGCTCTATATATTTTTAGGTCTTGCCAATTTCTACCGCAGGTTTGTGTTGGGATTCTCTCATATCACTTGGCCCTTGAGTCAAGTCACCAAGGGAGGAGCTAAAGCAAAATTCTTTTGGTATGAATCTCAACAGAAGGCATTTGGGGAGTTGAAGCATCGCCTCTACTCTGCACTAGTGCTCACATTACCAAACTTGCAACAACCATTTGAGATCGAGATAGATACCTCTGACTATGCTATTGGGGTAGTCCTTACTCAAAATGGGCATCTAGTGGCATATCAAAGTGAGACACTTTCTGACACAGTCCAAAAGTATCCCACTTATGACAAAGAAATGTGTTCCATTGTGCAGGCTTGTCAGCAATGGAAGCATTACATTTTGGGAAAGGAAACGGTCATCCACACAGACCACTGACCCCTACAGTTCATACAGACACAAGGGAAGTTGCAAAACGATCACCATCATAAGTGGTCCACATGCCTGCAACAGTTTCATTTGAACATTAAGTACAAAAAAAGCAGCACCAATAATGTTGCAGACTGCCTCAGTCGACCACCCATCGTGGTGCTAACCACTGTGCTCAACTCTTGTGGGCACGAGACTTCCGATTGGCCGCTTCTCTACACAAGTGATCCATAATTCATACACACATACAATACACTCTTGGAGGGTAAGCAAGTTACCAATTTTCACCTCTAGGATGCCCTGCTTTATCACCTGGGACACCTTTGTGTTCCTTCAAGCAAGCGTGCCAAGATGATTTGGGAGGTTCACTACAGTCGGGTCGCTGGGAATTTTGGGGTTAAGAAATCCGTGGTAGTACTGCAAAATTATTTCTATTGGCCGAACCTTCGACAAGATGTCGGGAAGTACATCAAGTCATGCACTGCTTGCGCCATTGCCAAACCGACCATCAAGAAGAAAGGCCTCTATACTCCGCTTCCTACCCCTATTCAACCTTGGGAATACATCTCTATGGATTACGTGTCGGGCCTTCCTTCTACTAAGCATGGAAATGACTATGTTTTTGTGGTCATCAACCGATTCTCGAAGATGTCCATTATGATGGCTTGCAAGAAGAATATCATAGTAGAAGCCACTGCTAAACTCTTCTTTGAATGAGTGTGGGTACACTTTGGGATCCCATAGTCTATCATATTAGATTGGGATAGTAGGTTCCTCAGTATATTTTGGTCCAGCCTTTGGTCGATGCTGGACACAAAGCTCACCAAGTCCACAGCTTTCCATCTGCAAACTGATGGTCAAACAGAGGTCATCAACCAAATGATCGTACATATTATGCGCATGTACAATTCAAAGCATCCATGCACATGGGATGAGAGCCTCCCCTGTGTACAACATAGCTACAACCGGGCTCTCCATAGCTCAACCAGCCACAGCCCCTTTCAAGTGGGCTTGGGATTCCAGCCACTATGTCCCATTGACATAGCCATGTCATTTGTGGCTACTCAGGAAGATTCAACTCATGTCCAGTCTGAGGCTGACAAGGAAAACAACTTCATTGAGCACATTCAACACATCTTCCAACAGGTTCATGACATCTTGGACAAAGCCAATGCTAAGTACAAGCAGCGACATGATCAACATCGGGTGCCACACAACTTCCAGGTGGGTGACAAAGTGTGGCTGCATTTGCAAAAGGAGCGACTCGCTAGACCCCACCGCAAGCTTTGTCCACTCTGATATGGGTCGTACACCCTCACTAAGGCTGTAGGGTAAAATTCCTTTGAGCTCAGCATTCCACCATTCCTTAGTCTTCACTCAATGTTCAATGTGGACCACCTTCGGCCCTACTTTCCACCTCTACTAGACACATCCGACATGGCAGAACAACTCACACCAACAGAGATAAATCCAGACTGCATGGAACAAGCTAGAATTGATCAGATCATGGATACACAGATCAAGCACACCCAAAAACAAAGGATACCACTATATCAAGTTGTCAAAGCATGCCAACTCCTTCACCAAGGCAAGTGGCTCACCAGGGACCAAATTCAACAGAAGTTTCCTCATCTCATGGAAGAACTCAACGCAATGGGGACCATTGTTTCCTAAGGGGGGAGGAATGATCTGGGTGGATATTGGTGGCCACCCACCTATTCCACTTGGACCCCCACCATTTCTTCTTTCAGTTTTTCAGTTTCCACACAGTTTACTATTTTTAGCAGTTTTTTGGGTCCTGAACTTCCGGAGCCGTTTTGAGGCCTTAAATGACATTTTTTGGGAAAACGAGGAGAAACATGTATTGTAGATCAATGTTTCTCACCCAAAATTTGTATTCCTCAGATAGATATTTCTAACGAGGTATGGAACGCATCAAACGGAGATCATATGCCAAAGTTATGTCCCCAAGAAGTTGATGTACCAACTTACCCAAACGGGGCCCATAGTCTTGGTGTTTCATCTCCTAGGGTTAGGTCTTTGGATGTTTAGGGTTTTCCATCGTTTCTCAATAATAATGGGCCTTCGAACCTCATTGTAACACAGTTCAGAGGCCAGTAGCCTCCACATCTCTTCTCAGAGATAAGCTACCAGTGCCCTAGCTAGTTTATTTCCATTCTGTCTATAAGTGTATTTCAGTCATTTGTTATTAATGAAATGAAGTCTTATTTCCATTGCATCTCTGCATTTATGTGTATTTATGTATTTCATTGTGTTCCTACATAAATCTGGATCATCAAAATTTACTTTTGAACTGCTCATAGTGAATACCATATAGTCTTTAATATATATGAAGTATTAATCAAAGATAGCACGTATCAGTTTCCTTGTTGTATTGTCTCAAGAAGGTGCTCTTCTTTTCTTTGGTTATACCTTGTTATTGGTTGTTTAGTCAGGACTATCTGATTGGCGGTGATCTGTGAAAGGGGGAACTTGTCCTTGTCCTATTATCCTTTGCCCTTTCAAATCCCCAGGTCACCGAGGACGTCTCCCCTGGGCCTAGCCTCCCTAAAGAGAAAGAAACTTCCCATCGTGGTGACATTGGGTGGGATAGGCTCTTATTACGCCAGTTTGGCCCTCTACCTTATAGCATTTTATCCTAGAGACAAACCATGCGATAACATTTTGGTGCCACTGTCGGGGAACACTGAGTCAATTTTCCTCAGACGGAAAATCTTTTCGGTAATCCTTTCCTCAGAGCCTTATCTTACAAGCTTACCTGGCGACTCCACTAGGGTTGTTTCCCTTTTCTTTGGTAGTTTCAAGTAAAATATATAGCGACTCCACAAACCAAAAAGAGGTTCAATAATCCTCCTTTGTCTTATAGAAGGAAGCCTCCCAGGAGCTCTCCTGTTGTCAAATCACTCTTCGGGAAAATCCTTCCTTTAAGAATCATGTCTAGCCCTCAGACCGCTACCACGAACCCAACCAAAAATCAAAGACAATGGTCATCTACTCTTTTTAAACCGTTAGACATGTCAACCATACCAGGCTACCCTAGGCAAATGCCACCCAAGTATGAGAAGTGGTTGCCTAAATTCATTGGTACTGATGCAATCAGTTCCGAAGAGCACATGAGCAAATTTTGGGCTTTTTCCAGCTTCATCCCATTAGTGACGATGTTGAATATTTGTTCATGAAGTTGTTCTTCGCTACTCTTTATGATGCCTCAAGGAGTTAGTACCTGAGGCTTCCCGATGGAAGCATCAAAACCATGGATAGACTTGAAGAGGCCTTTCTCAAAAGATGAAGTGTCAAAGAAGACCCTAATATGCTCCTCACCCAACTAAATAACCTTGCCCAATATGAAAATGAGTCCATTCGGGAGTTCCATACTAGATTTGAGACCTTGCTACAAAGGATTCCCACAAGCCATCATCCGAAAGATGACTACCTCGTCCATGTTTACACCAAATCTTTCAATGGACAACTAGGGTATCTTCTCAGAGATAAAAACTCCCAGTCCATTCAAGAAGCCCAAGAGCTCGCTACTAAAATAGATGGGAACCTCCTTTCATCCAAGATTGATCCTTTTGCTAACCCAAGGGGGATAATAGAAACTAAACCAAAAATAGTTCACAATGTTGAGCCTACTTCAGATCTATGTACCAGTATCACCAAGCTGCAAGCCTCCATGGATGGTATCATGAAAAATCAAGAGGAAATGATGAGAAGGATTTTCAAATTGGAAAGATCTCAGACCCAAGCACCCAGGGTCCCGTACAAAGGGCAATTCCAGAAGGGAGGCTAATTTTATAAACCAAAGAATGAGCATGAAGTTCCAAACACCTTGGCCCCTGCAAACGTTGTTGATGAAAATCCTTGGTGCCTAGAATGCAGCAAAGCACATTGGGAACATGAGTGTCCTTACAATAGTGGACATCAACAAGTCAACAACATGGATTGTTTCATGGAGTTTCCTCAAATAAATATCACAGATGCATAGCATCAGGAAGTCGTGAAAGAAGTAGCCAGATCAACAAGGATGGTTCTAATAAACAACCTAGATCAGGAATCATGAGAAAAGCTAAAGAAACAAGAATTTCAGGTGTACAAAAGAAAAAATTTGAAACAACTTGTTGTTGATTAGGCAAAGCCCCCACCCCTGGAAACACTTCTTCCCAAGACATCCAAGGATGGTAAGGTTGACCTAAACTTTGACTTCAAAGGGGCATTATCAAAAATTCATGTAAACGTCCCCATGAGAGAAGCAATCAAGATCCCATCCATCAAGGAACAATTTGACACTTTCTTTCTGGGATCAGATGAACCCATGGACCCCCTATTATGTTGCAAGTCGATCACTTCAGGGTCTAATATGGTGAGAACCCTCCTTTCTTCATGACGTTGGCAATGAATGGAAAGAACCTCAACAATTTCATGTTAGATACAAGTGTTGGTGCCAACATGATGTCACTCAAAGTCATACGACAAGTGGGTTTGAAGGTCATAGGGCCTTATAGAAATGTATGTGGTTTCGAATCTAAATCCATACCCACACACGGGGTGGTTGAGAATGTGGAGGTTTGCTTGAAGGAGTACCCAGAGAAGATAGTCCACATTGACATCGTGGTAGTTGATGTCCCGGATGTGTGGGGAATGTTGTTATCTAGGAATTTTTTTTCAATGTTGGGTGGCACCCTTGAGATGGACCTCACATTCTTACAATTGCCTTTGAAAAACAGAACAATAGGCCATCTCCTCAATGTGCCAATAATCGGGGACCATATGCAATATATTACTCACCCCGTCAATAATAACAAAGCACAAGACGAGATGATACAAACTCTTCAAAATTATTCTCCAGAAGATATTCCCTTTGAAACGGAAGAGGAATTTGATTAGATCAAATGGCCCAAGAAAGAAGAATACAAACAACTCCTAGATGAATTCAAGAACAAAGAGATTGGGACAGTGAAGATATTAAATAAACATGAAGATGATGTACAAATTCACCCATCTCAATAGGAAGTGTTTACAGTGGAAGCCCACCCTCCTCCCTCAGCACAATACACCAGGGTTGTCCAAGGAATGACCAAATACAAAGTCAGAAAGTACAAGGAAGGAGACATGGTATGGATGTGTGATACCCATAAAGGAGAGCCAACTAATGTAAAAGGAAGCACTCAGTCATGGCTCGGACCCTTCAAAGATGGAATGGAATCAGTTAACGACTCATATTACCTATCCACTTTAGAGGGAAGAAGGCGCCCATTACCTATCAACGGGCACCTCCTCAAACCCCACCAAGGTGGGGGGACCTAATTTCACAAGTAAGTGCAGGTAAGTAGGCATTTTGTATTCATGTATTATACCATTTGCATTTCATGTTGGTTTTCTTTCACATTTTCATTATTGATTGTTTTCTTTCAGTTCATATCTATATCTATGTATGTTGGGGTGGCAGTACCGCCCCATTTTTGTTACTGATGCCCCTATCGAGATTGAGTAGGTCTGCAGGTTATGCCAAAGATGATTAAGTTCTCATGCGCTCTACGGTGAGCACATGTCCCCGAGTTGGAGAGAAATGTTATCCCCGATTTTTAGGGATAACTAGGATATCATGTCTCGAGGCCCACAGGTCCTAGACATGGAGTACCAAGAGCAGGATTGACCTGAGCATGGCCCTAGAGGGCCCATCCTTTTCTTCTTCCATCAGCTTTGTCTTTTCAGTAGCAGCAGCATCCATCACCATCGACTTGGTCTTGTATCAGAAGAGATTCTTGCTCCATGAGGTAATTGGTCCAGGTATCATGGTATGTGTCACTTTTGATCATTGAAACCTTTAAATATATGCATATGATTCCTTTTATCTCTAACAACTGCTTGGATCTTACATTAGCCTACATGACCATGCTTGGGGAAATTGACTGGGTGCCCTAGCAAGCCTGTGCCCATAGGTCTTGGTTTGCCACTGGGGGTATTTCCGAAAATCCATCGTCTACTCCCATCATAGAACCATCGTTTCATCTTATCACCTTCTCATCTATCCCATTCCCCTTGTCTGGGCATTGGGTTGACCTGTTTGTAGGATTGCACCTTATCTCGTGGGAAGAAGGGGCTAAAGGCTCAGAAGGTAAAAGAAGCTGGTAAAAGACAAAAGCCTAGAAATGAAACCTCGAGATGATTCACCCAGGGATCCCCGAGAAGGCAATAAAAGGCCTCTCAGCAAGAAACAAGAGGGACCCGAAAAATAACAAACAAGACCTAGTCATAGGATAGGGGGTCTCATCACGAGCCAGCCTATTAGGTTCATGGGTACCTAACAGTATGACATTGCCACCATCTAGTTACCACGCCAGGGCAGTGACCTTTGGTTGCATGGCCAAGGGAAAGGGGGTCTCATCATGAGCCAACCTTCTTATCTCTATGAAAGTACTTGTGGGTAACACTATCAGCTCTGGTCACCATGCCAAGGTAGTGTCCTCTAGTTATCCCTTGAATAAAAAGAAAAAGAAGAAGAAAAGGAAAATAAAAGAATAAAAGTAAGAAAAAGAATAAAGGCAAGAACAGGCTTGGAAAAAAAGGCATCCATGACAGGTACAACTCGCCTTCTACAAATGCACCCATAGATAACATTATGCATCCTTGTCCCTCACTGCACCCACATGTCTAGACATCCCCTAGCCACGTCACCTCACTTACATGGCTTCGATGAAATCTTCCTAGAAACTTTCCTTTTCTTGTGGACACTAGCCCAATAGTATGTCTTGTCTTTTTTTCCAATCTTGTATTGCAGGTTTTTGTAATGTCTTTGAGTTATTGACTAATGTATTAGGGTTTTTATGCATATGTTTAATAATATTGATGATGAGATGTGATTAACATTTCTATGATCCCGATGACTGATGAGACCATGGAGGGCGTATCTTTTGATGTGCAGGACCATGACCAATGGACAGGTACCATTTGGACCGGTACACATGGGGAGATGACCAGTTCGGACCTCCATGGGGCTGAAGATCCCACCAGATGGATGTTGAGACCCCATCAGGGGGTAGAGACAGGATGAAGATGGATCAGGGCTTTTGCACTGGAAAGGAAGAGGATGTTCCATCATAAGCACTCTGGCAGGACTAGACCTGGGGGGAATGACCCCTTTTCAATGGAACTCCAGCCTTGGAAGGCTTGGGATGTCTCCATTTTCACCATGACATCATCCAGCTTCATGGATGCTTTTGGAGGCAAACTGGTCAACATTGGCACGTGTGGCATGTTGGAGAGGCCCCTGGGGGGATAATGTTTTGCTCCTTGGTGTCTCATTTTCCCTAGAAAGGGCTAGCGCCTCCCTTGAAGGGGATTTTACTCTCATTTTTACTTGATTAGGGATTTTTACTTAGCATTTAATATAAAAACAGTATGATTTTGACATTATGGCCTTGTCGGCCTTTTTATGACCTAAAAGGTAAAATTAGGTCATTGATACACTACATATTGAGGGTTTTGACTCTCATTTTGATCATCAATTATCACTCACTCATAGTGAGGTCTGATTTTTAGCGCCCTATTGGGGGTTTTTGGCTGAACTAGTGATGTGCACTTGTTGAAGGAAGAGATTTTTGGCATTTATGGTGTTTCTCTTGAAGGAAGGTGTTACAACTAGGGTTTGCATGGTTATTTCTTCATGAATTGTAAGTGTTTTTTCTGCAAAACTTCTTATTGAATGGTTGTAGTTTAAATTTCTTGCATATTGCTTATAAATTTTTTGAATCAAAACCCTAGGTGAAAAGAACACAAGTAGGTCCTTGTCTCATGTCCCCTGATAGAGACACCTTCAACCATTGAAAGAGAGGAAGAGAGCCTAGCCATAGCTACACTCCTTGTTTCTCTTTCCCTTGTGCTAGCTATACCTTTTAAAGTCCAAGAGGAGGAAGACATCCCAGGCCTAGGTTATCTACACTTAGGGCCATTTTTCCTTTAGGGTTTGATGAAAGAGCCTTATTGTAGCAACACTCTCCCTCATTAAGCCCTCTTGTCTTGATTTTGTGCTTAATCTGAGCTAGTCGTTTGCCGAGGAGGAGAGAGCATGAGGCCTTGATTTTGCAACACCGGAGTGAGCCTCTCTCCCCTGGGGTTCTGTCTTTGAGGCCTTGCTTTACCAGCACCTTGAAAAATTTCCCTCCATTCCTTTGAAATCTCGTCTCCTTCAACCTGTGCGTCCTTCACTTATTGACTCCATTCTACCCTAAGGAACTAATCCCAAGACCTCCAACGTTGAATTAGAATTGAATCCAAGCACTCTCAAACCTTTTGAAATTGAAACCCTAACTATACTAACCCTATCCTACTAACCCTAAGTTGTTGACGTCATCTTTCAATATTTCATCTTTATTGCAGCAACGTTTTACTTTATGAGCAATTGAATGGTTGTTGAAGGCATTAATTGAGTTAAGAAGTGATTTGTTATATTGAATGTTGTATCATTC
>ML789440.1:92350-106781 GCA_009831015.1 Picea engelmannii
TACATCCCTCACACATAATTCCTTCTAATGGAACTCATATGACCCCTATAGATCACTAATTCCATTTACAAGAAATGTGTGGTGCTAGAATCTATGCATGGTCCATGATCTTTAGAAGTATATTTTAGGCTATACGACATTGGCTTTTTTCCTTTGAATATTTGTAGGGCCCCAAGAGCCTATTTTAGTATGAAAAACCTCATAATGGAAAAACAATGTCATTAGGGGTTAATACATAGTGACATAAATAATATAATTCCTCACACCTAACCCTTATAATTTTCCTATACAGCCTAACCCGAAGTACTTATAAACTCTATGAGCTTAAACCCTATAATCATAAAACATAACCCATATCACATATAACCATATAGGCCTATGTCCCTATCACTCACAAACACTAAATCTTAAAACTCCTTACTCCTATAGCACCTGAATATTATAAACCATATATCCCCTAACTCATATACCTCAAATAATAACCTATAATCTTTAAAACCCTAGCATATAGAATTTATAAACCTTAATAATTGACCCATATAATATTCAACATTATAACAGGACGACTGAGTCGCGGGCCTAGGGTTTTGCATTTGCTTTGATCCATGCAGTTCCAATCGCTGCCCCGTTGGGGCTCATGTCTCGCAAGGAGGGAGGGTCGAAGGGCACCTCCTACAGTCAAGCCACAGAGAACGAAAATGTAGCAGAGGGTACGAGACGGCCGACCTTCGAGCCGCCGCCAGATCTGCGTTCGAAATTACTAGAGGAGGGAACATTTAAGGACCGAGAGATGGACATCGAACCAAAGAAAGAATCCATCCCTTCCACCGCGTTAGCTCCATGGATTCCAGGTAAATGTATTCCACAAGCACCACAAGCCTCAAAATATGTTATCAGCTCACCACGAATAGAAGAGCAAAAACAATACATGAGAGATTATGCCCTGGTTGGAAAATTCCTAGGGCTCTGGCCTTCCGATCGTAATCTGATTAAATGGATACAATACTGGTGGAAGGAAAAAGGTCACTACGAACTACAACTGGGATCCAAGGGGTTTTTCACAATCATCTTCTATAACCTTGAGGATCGCAACCGCATTTTCGATGGGGGGCCGTATTTTTTCAACTCGGCGGGTCTCTTCTTAATATTCTGGACAAAAAAGTTCAGCCCTGAGAAGGAAGACTTTGCTCATGCACCTATTTGGATCTGATTATATTCTCTCCCACAGGAATTTTGGCTAGAGGAGGTCTTGGCCGGCATAGTCAACACCATTGGCATCTATGTCAAATCTTCTGAAGCAACCAAGCAGAGACGCTATACCTCCTATGCGTGAATCTGCGTATACCTGAACATCGCCAAGCCACTCCTAGGATCCATCATATTGGAATATCAAGACGAAGACTGGACCCAAACCATCGAATACGAACACATTATGTTCCGATGCCGGAAATTCCACGAACACGGTCATATTTTTAGGGAATGCCCCCTCAACACTATTCAAAAAGAAGGGAACCCTGAAAGAGGCAAAGACAAGGACAACTTCACTCAACCAACAGGGAAAAGAAGACAAGGAGGGAGGAAGCATCCAGCCCAAGTAAGTAAAGATCCCTCTTCAAGCAATAGATATGCAATTTTACAAGATCAACCAAAAAATCCCGTAACCCAAACACAACCCACTGAACCATTGCCGGATAACGGCTCCCAAGCCGCCAGACATGGGGAGGTACAACCCCCATAGGGAAAGGAGCCAGATTCCACCCCCCTAAATGTGGCTCAGGATCCCCCGGACTCTTTGGAGACAGAGGATGGGGATGCAGAAATGGAGATGGAGGAGCAAGACCTAGCTGGGGTAGATTTGGAGCACCTCGAGCACGCCTATAGGCAGCAAAAACTTTACACCATACCCAGGGATCAATTACAAAAGGTGCAAAAGGTCTTCCACAATTCCTCAATAGGGTCCTCTGCAAGAGCTAGCCAAGGGCTCGGGATACAGAGTAGTCAGTCAAAAAACCCAGGTAAATCTCAGAAAGACGAAAAGAAAAGAGGGAGGAAATCCACTAACAAGCTTATACAAGAAATAGGCAACTTCATGGTAAATTCAGGGCAAATCCACCTGATCTCAGATAGCTTCCCGCCTCTCCCCTCTCCCCCTTCATCATGAAGATCATCTCATGGAACATCAGAGGCCTCAATGGACGTAGCAAGCACAAATTGCTACGGGATCTGATTATGGCGGAAAAACCTAATATAGTACTTCTGCAGGAAACAAAATTCTCCTCAGAAGATGTCGACAGACTACTTCCATATTGTTGGAAGCAAGGGGAAGCAATCTTAATAGCAGCTATAGGTATAGTTGGAGGACTGGCTATACTCTGGAACATGAATACAGTCCTGCTAGAAAACTCCATGGCCACCAGATGGTCCATTACAGCAGACTACAGGCTCATTGGCTCAAACAAGCTAGGCCACTTGACTAATGTTTATGGCCCGGCAAGCCTAAGGGAAAAGCAGGCCTTCCTCAGGAATCTGATCTACCTATCCAATTTAATGCAGCACAATAGATGGATTATTGGAGGAGATTTCAACATCATCCGCAGCTTGGCAGAAAAAAAAGGTGGATCGAGAGGGCTGGATCGACAAACCAATGACTTCAACAGTCTCATAGACAACCTTCACCTCATAGACTTAGAGACCATCAATGGCATTCATACCTAGACAAATAGAAGAACTGGAGCACACCAAATTGCTTGCAAACTCGACCGGTTTCTCATCTCATACTCCCTCATGCTGGAAGGCATAGCCTTGGAAGCTACCATACTAAATGTTCCTGGCTCAGATCACTGGCCTATTCAGCTATGGATGGATGTCCCAGCCACGCTGAGAAAGAAACCCTTCAGGTTTGAGCAGTTCTGGCTCGACCACCCTGATTTACAGACAAAAATATAGGACTGGTGGAGGGAGGCAGCAGTTTCCCAAGGCTCAAAAATGTACAGATTTCAGCAGAAGTTAAAAAACCTCAAACAATATCTCAAGCTCTAGAATAAGAAAACCTTTGGCAACATCTTTGATTCCCAGAATCATCTTTCAGAACGAATGGTCGAGATTCAAGACCAGATCATAACACAGGGGTTAATGACAGAGCTAAAAGCTCTGGAGGAAACAGTAAATCAACAGCTAGACGCAAGGAAAAGACAAGAAGAGATTCTATGGAAACAGAAATCGTGCATCCAATGGCTCAAGGAGGGGGAACACAACACCAAATTCTTTCATAGAACTATCATCCACAGAAGGAACTCCAATAAGATCACGCGTCTCATCTCTGTTGCAGGGGAGACCATCCATTCTCACGAAGACATGGAGTTGACCCTAATTGATTACTATCAATATCTCCTCACGGAACCTCTCCCGGACAGACATGAGGCCATTACCAAAATCACGCAGCATGTGCCTTCCCTCGTTACCCGAGAGAAAAACTCAACCCTGCTCTGGCCCATCACAATCGAGGAAGTGGATCAGGCGCTTCAGTACACCCCCAAAAGCAAGGCTCCTAGACCTGACGACTTCACCAGTGATTTCTTCCACCATTGTTGGCCGATGATCAGGGTAGAGGTTTGGGAAATCCTGGAAGATTCCAGAGTCACTGGGCAAGTCCTTCAGGCTCTTAATGCGACGTTCCTCACTTTAATACCCAAAGAGGGGCAGGCACATCACCCCAAGCAGTTCAGACCCATAGCTCTCTGTAATGTCATCTACAAACTCCTAACAAAAGTAATTGCTAGGAGACTCAAACCTATTTTGCCAACAATCATATCCCCGGAGCAATCAAACTATGTTGAAGGAAGACAAATCGTGGGCAGCGTCATCCTAGCACATGAAGTGATCCACTCTCTGCAGAAAACCAAAACACCAGGTATGCTCCTCAAATTAGATATTTCTAAAGCCTTTGATAAGATAAGCTGGGAATATATGCAGTCAATGCTCCTAGCTTTTGGTTTTGATCAGAGTTGGGTGACCTGGATCTTGAATCTAACTTCCTCAGCTTTCTTTTCCATTCTTATTAACGGGTTCCCCTCTCGACCCTTCTCTCCCTCGAGAGGAATTAGACAGGGAGATCCTCTTTCCCCCTTCCTCTTCATCATTATGACCGAAGGTCTTGGTCGCTCCATCCGGGCAGCTGTTGAAAGCAACCTGCTGATAGGTTTACCCTTGCATGGCATTTCCCCTCCTATCTCACACAGTCAATTTGTGGACGACACGCTTTTAATGGGTACCCCAACTGTCCGTGAAGCCAAATCTCTTCTTGCAATTCTCCAAACCTTCTCAAGCGCCTCGGGGCTGGACTGCGACAAGGATAAATCTCAATTTTTTTTCTTTAATACGCCACCTCTGATTCAACTACATATCGTTGAAATCCTAAGTTTCCACAGAAGCTCCCTTCCGTCCAAATACCTTGGCATCCCCCTGATTGAAAATGCCCTCCGGAATTCCTCGTGGGAACATCTTTTATCTTCCTTTACCAAGAAGCTCTCTTCCTAGACCTACAGATTTCTAAATCTCCCCAGTCGTCTCATTCTTCTTCGAGCAGTCCTTCAAGCCCTTCCTGTCTACACCTTCTCGGCGCTAGCTGCCCGAAGATTTTCTCTCACAACCATTAAAAATTTACAGCGAAACTTCTTATGGCAAGGCCTCAATGCGAGAAAGAAAATAGCGTTGGTTAGCTGGGACAAGTTATGCCGATCCAAAGACTAAGGTGGCTTGGGTTTACGGGACCCCCTCATGATGAACAAGGTGCTAAGCGCCAAAATCTGGTGGCGATGGCTCAAGCACCCCAAGGACCTCTGGGCCAGACTTTGGAGAAATAAATATGTGCCGAATGTGGCGGAAAAGAACCTAATTCGATGGAATGGGGACAGCCTCGACTCCTTAATATGGACAGCGGCCAGGCAGAACAAACAATTGATTACTCAAAACGCCTTTTGGGAAATCAGGAATGGGGAATCAACTCTATACTGGAACGATCCCTAGCAACAATGGCCGGTTTTAGACAACGAAGACTGGGCAAGAGACATCTGTACTCCTGATACTCAAGCAGGCCTGACAAGAGTATCCGACTACTAGTAGGACAACCCCCTAGAAGACACTTGGTAAAGCTGGCACCTGGACAGGGAACGCATCAATCTGGAAGAACATGTGGACTTGATACCCTGGCAAGAGGAAATGGCCAAATGCAAGATTCCCAAAACTGCAGGAGAGGACATCCTTCGCTGGGGATACTCGCCAAGGGGCACATACAGCACGCGAGAGGCTTATCATATCATAACTCAGACAGACCCCCTCCCTACAAGAAAAATCTGGTGAAAAATATGGAGTCTTAAACATTGGCCAAAAATCACCCTTTTTCTCTGGCTTGTCTCCCACTCAAGCATACTAAATTGGGATAACCTCTCGAAAAGGGGTTTTGTCGGGCCCTCCATATTCTTACTTTGTGGAGAGGCTGACAAAACTATGAACCATCTCCTCAATTCTTGTCCTTACACGGCTCAACTCTGGGATCAATTGGCACTCATCATGCGCACTTCGGATCGCCTTAAAGATAGTATCATTGATACCATCTCGGATTGGAGGGACCAGGATTTTCATTCCCCCCTCCTTAATCACATTTGGCAATTACTCCCAGGCTTCATCCTCTGGAAAATCTGGAAAGAAAGGAATAGAAGACTCTTCCGCAATGCATCTCTGCCTTGGCAACATTGTTGGCATCAATGTCGGTGCAACATCTTGGAAACTCTCAACCTTCAGCAGTGGACCGATGAAAACATGCACAACACTCCTTCTGAACTCTCAATACTCCAGCATTGACAGCCTCTACCCTCTCATCATCCTCTACCCCCCTCTTCTCCTTCCACCCCTTTCAGCAGCCCCACCTTTTGGTCTCCCCCCCCAGAAAATTTCATTAAACTCAATTTTGATGATGCCTCTAAAGGAAATCTGGGCGTAGCAGGTTATGGGGTAGTCTTCTGCAACCATCAAGGGCACATCATTCTCATAAATGCAGGCAACCTGGGACATTCCACGAACAATGTTGTGGAACTCTAGGGGCTCATCCGAGGACTGCAATTAGTCATCGACCACAACTACACCAAGTTAATAGTTGAGGGTGACTCTCTGATCGTCATCAACTTGCTCCGCAGAATTCTCAATGGAGCAAACCCGGACAGAATATCGCCTAGCTGGAGACTCTCAGATGGATTGCAGATGATCACAGATCTAATGAAATCAAATCTGGAAGTTGTGCCTATTCATGTCAAGAGGAAGGTGAATCAGGTCGCAGATGAGCTAGAAAATGTGGGTACTACCTGGAGAGGGCCAGAAATTCTCTGCATTTCGGCTCTGGATCCTAATCACCCCATTCTCCAGCAATGCATTCGCAAAGATGGAATAGTGGACACACCCCCGGATGGGGTGATATTGCGGCACACCTGGCGCAACGTGGAGGTAAGGCACGACCAGCAAGACACGGAGCCATGTGACAGGCTCATGCCATCACCCGCCACCCCAAATCAACATTAAATGCCATTACTATGGCTCAAGCGACATTTAATTGGTTCTCTCCCCCCCTCAAGCTTCATATCATGGTTGCGGTCCGTTTGCTCGTCGTTTGTCTCTGTGCAGGTATCCTTTGGCTCTCCCCTCTGCAGCCTCTGTTGAACCTTACTGGCATTGGCATGCACACCACCGCTATGGTTCAGCCTCCGACTTCCGTCCATCCCCTGGTGCACCTAGCGCCCATCTCCGGCCACTCAACTAGAATTATGCCACGCCCTCGAGGGTGCCCACGCAAAGGTTCCCCATGGAAACCTCGTCGGCCCTCTGTTTCACCCCCTGCATCGCCTTCCTCCCACTCCTCTCCTTCTATTCACCCCGAGCCAATTCCTCCTGCGCCACCTGATATCGTTGTCTCGAATTTTGATAGCCTCGCTATCATCCCTAAGTTATTGTCTTCTACCTCTTGCCTTCTTCCGAATCCTCCAGGGTTCGAGCCTCCTCCTCCACCGCATCAGAACTCTGCTGGGACAACTGGGGGAGAACCTCCTCCGTGCGAGAATCAGCCGTTGAATTCTTTCCTTGACAATCAGCTCCGAGACAGCCTGGGAATTCTATACAGCTTAGTCTTTGAACTCCGCCAGGGGGTGGAGGATCTTCAATTTCGTCTATTGGTTGTGGACGAGAAGGTGGCAGTCCTTCTCCATCTCCTCAACTCTTTGCAAGAGGCTCTCCCCACAGACATTGCAGGTGTGGCTTCGGCGAAGGAACCTGGTGGTGCAACCAACAAGGGGAATGCCCAAGCGCAGCGTTCGGCTGGGAATGAGAAGAACCAAGCTACGCACGAGGATATGGCAAAAGAAATGGTCACATCACGTGGTGCGTTGCAGGATACCTCGCCAGCTATCGACAGAGTCGAGGGAAGCATGGATGCGGGGAAGCGGTGGGACGATGGAGTGACATATGTCGAGGAGGAGTCATGGTCCGAGGTTGTCCACGTCACCTGGCCAGGTCAACTGCCAAATGTATAAGGTCATGAGGGCACTTCTAGCTTCTCTAGTCTTTCTACTTTTTAGTTGTTGTCTAGTTAGTCTCAAACAGTATATTTAGACATTTCTACCACTTATGTTTGACTTCTAAGCTGGCTGGACTGGTTTCCCCTCTGTTGGGGCAGTCCAATAACTACAGCACGAATATTCTCTATACTTTGTATCTTCTTTTGGTCTAGGAAGGCCCTTTATATATAATTCAACTAACTTACAAAAAATAAATATTCAACATTATAACTCCTAATATTATCCCTAACCCCTATAATCCTGAACCACTCATCCATAACAGCATTTGGCACATTACGATTAACCTCTATATTCCCTTATTATATAACATTATAACCCTTAACACCTATGATCCCTCACACCTAAAACCTTTTATCTAATACATATATATATTATCATCCTCAACCACAATGGCCCTTAATATACACAATAGACATTATAACACCTAATGCCTATAATTCCTAACACTTACCATCTCTTAAACTCTATGGTCCTTGTAACTAATAAGACCCATAACCCTTAACACGTACAACCCCCATCTTATATATGGCATAACACATATAAATACTAACTCTCATATCCCTTAATCCCTATAACACCTAATCCCTTTAATTCATTTAATTCATTTAACCCCTATCTCATATAATAACTAATACTTGACCTCAAAATTCTATAACCCATAACCATATAATCACTATGTATTGTAACCACTACCATACATGACCTCTAATATAACTCTGATAATTTCTAACCCATGTCACCCTTAATGCCTATTAACCCATATAAAACCTAATATGATTCGACATAACTTATATAACTTTTATATATTATAGTTTTAATAACAAATAACTCCTAAATCAAGGTATCCCATGGATTTTATTTATAATATGAGAATCTCATCTAATAAGAAAATCATTTCATGTGTAGGATTCTTTCAATATCCTCAATATTTAATAAACTTTATAATCTACTTGCATTATTAAAACCATACAACCTTGATATTTAATATCATCAAAATATTTTGAAAACATTTTAGAATCTAGATTCACATTATTAAAAGCCTACAACCAATGTTTTGTAGTATCAAGTGCAAAAAGATTGAAAACAACATAACTTATGAAAGAGTTAATATAGTTTAACGGTAAACAAGGCATATTGGTTTTGTAGTGCATCAAGTGCAAAAATATTGAAAACAACATAACTTATGAAAGAGTTAATATAATTTAACGGTAAACAAGGCATTGTAAGATACTTTGTAAGCTAAACTTTGTAAGAAACTTATGATACTCTAATATTACATATGTAAAAATGGATTTATATATTGAATTCCTAAAGATTTGAAATTTTTATAAAATACAAAAGATTTGAATGAAAAAGTTAGAAAGACTGAAATTTTTATAAAATACAAAATGTTTGGATTCCCTTATGTTACAATTTGGGATGCCTGCCAGAGTATCCAATTGGGAGTAACCATGAGCTCATGATTTTTTGAGGATTTGTATGGGGCCCGACTCACATTATTCATCATATATCACAGCATGGCCCGACTCAGTAACCTAAGGAATCTTGATAGCTTGGCTAATGACCATTACAGATTACCTAAAACTGAATCAATCTATGAATAGGCTGACTCATTATAGGAATTCCAACATTAACAAAGTAATATAGATTTTTTGTTCATGGAAAATATCTTGAATCTTAGTGTTGATTCTTAGTGTAAATGTTTGCTAGAAAACACTTTGAACCTAATCAATCTATGAATAGGTTGACTCATTATAGAAATACCAACATTAACGAAGTAATATAGATTTTCTATTCATGGAAAATATCTTGAATCTTAGTGTTGATTCTTAGTGTAAATGTTTGCTAGAAAACACTTTGAACCTAGTTTTATTTTATCAATTCATTCTTAAGGATTTTGTCACTTGTGATTACTTCTTTTCAATAAAAAAAAATTAAGACTCTTGTACACTACGAAATTGTGTTAAAAAATACGATGCACTCAAGAAATAATTGTTCCATATAGATTCTTGTTCTTGAACTACAACCATACAATATGACACTAGATTATTCTTTCTAAATACAATGCCATGATAGTTAAAAATGAATTCATGATGATCGTTGAAGGCTTATATAACATATGCATTGCATATGTTATCACAGGTAGTTTATTGAAATATTGAATCTAGAAATTGTGGTCACTATAATATGTAAATGTAATTCTGGAAATTGATTCACTTAATTCTGTAAATGTAATTAATGTAATATGTAATTCTGTAAATGTAATTATGTAATTGTAATTAATGTAATATTTAAATGTAATTAATGTAATATGTAATTCGTAGGGACTGGTAAGGAATTGTTTTTCATATTGTCCATTAAATAGTGAATTGTGTGGAATGAATACATTGCAACATGCAGTGAACCAATAATTAATTCACTGCATTATGTTTAATTTTAACTGAAAACATTAAACACCATATACTAAACCAATCATTATACACTATGAGTATATATTTTTTGGCCATTCTAATTACGTACTAAGTGCATTTTCCAGTATGAATGAACTAAAAGAAGATGTGATTTTTAAGTGCAGAATTAATTTTTAAGTGAGCCATGATCAGAACATGGGTGTTACTGGCTTCAACAAAAATTCATACCATTTTTATTGAACTCACAACTATTTTCGAATGGCATGGCTTAATTTTAGGTGTTGGACAAAATCTCTATTGTTTAAATTGCCAGATATAAATCTCTATATCTGTTGGTACTCATCTCTACTTACTTAATTTAATAATACTCATAAGCATTTGTATTAACGAATATAAATTTAAGCCATGCCATTTGAAAATAATTGTGTTTTAATTCAATAAAAATTGTATGAATTTTGTTGAAGTTGGATATTTGGTAACGCTCACTTAAAAAGCCCCCTATTGCATTTAGGGCATTCACTCTGAAAAAGAATTGGCAGAAATCGGTATGCTCATATACTATACAGAATAGTGCTACTGTGTCTTTACTTAAGTAAAGCTCCTTCATTCTAGCTAGCTATGACACCAAAATTATGCTGAAACATTACAACCACATGGTTTGAAAATTATGTTAAAATATGTGAGGCACATGGTGGTTTGAAATTTGAATTATTAATAAAGTGTTACCAGCCCTGTGGCCAAGCCGTGGGCACGCCAATGGGTTGGCCCCCCGCGGCCAACCCTGTGGCCAAGCCGTTGGTGTGCCCAAGGCTTGGCCACAGGGGAAGCCACATTAAAAAAAAATTATTTAAAAATAAAAATTAAATTACATTTTACAAATTAAAAATTAAAATTAGAATTAAAAACTAAGAGTTAGACATAAATACCTGAAGCTCTGCCCGCCAACACAACAGTCGATTGCCCGCATGAATTCCCACCAACACAACAGTTGATCGCCCACAGGAACGCCCGCCAAACCTACGTCTGAGCCCGCCTACACAACAACAAGACCTCTGCCCTCTCAAAATACGTCTGCCAATGCTCTCAAACTACGTCCTCGCCAACGTTCTCAAATGCTCACAAAGGCAAAGAGCTTGGAAAAACATTTCTAGATCGATGTGTGGTTGATATATAAACTTTATTTCGATCGAAAGATTGTTCGGTTGGAATATCTTTCGATCGAAAACATATTATTGGATGGAAAAAATCGGTTGGACTAAATTTTTACATGCAAATCAAGGGTGTTGTTAGTGGACCATTCGATTTGACGTTCCACTTTTTGGTCGAAAAAACATTTTTTGGAATTTTGGATATCAGATTGTCATGAAAGTGTTACCCATCTCCGTGATTTCACCCTGGTATCAAATCTTGCAGAATATTCAAGTGGAGGTTGCAGATTGTAGGAAATCATGAGGGTTTCAAGCAGAGTCAAAAGAGTCGTTGTCGTCTAGGAGAGCCTCCATTCCATCTATTTAACCCTAGTCACTGCCAAGAAATCCATTGTCACTTTCTTTCTTTCATCGTCACTTCTAAGAGAGTCGTTGTTGCGTTCTTTCTTTAATTACAAGAACTAAGGGTCTCCAAATTTACCTTTCCTATGGTAAATTTCTTTTGAAAATGTATGTTTACCATTCTTAATATCATTGGCATACACAGGGGTATATTATTTATTTAGGGTTTGATTCAAATCTGAATTTATATGGAAAAGGTATGGCCTTTTGTTAAATGCACGTGATATATTTTGTGATATATTGTGTATTTCTATCAAGGATGTGGATATATTGTTATTTAGGTCGTGAGCCTTAATATAAATAAAAAATATATATATTACTCACTTTGTTTTTTGAGAAGGAACTCTTTGGAAAAAATATGGCTTCGAGCAATAGCCTTGCACAACCACATATATTGATTCTCACAGAGAAGGATTATGAAGTTTGGGCAATCAAAATGAGGAAATTATTAGTTCTCAGGATGTTTGTCATCTTGTGGTTAATGGCTATACAGAACCAGTTGATCACGTAGCCGATCAAGCCTTGACAAATGCTCAAAGGATCATCTCAAAGATAGCGGGAAGAGGGATGCAAAATCACTCTATCTCATCCAAAATGGATTGGATGAAAGTACATTCCCCAAGATATCTGCAACAATATTCTCAAAGACAGCATGGGACATCTTAGAGGTCAATTATCGGGGCATTACCAAGGTAAATATAGTCAAATGGAAAACATTACGAATGAATTTTGAGAATTTGAAGATGAAGGAGTTAAAGTTAGTAGACCAATACATGACCCAAGTCATGAACATTGTAAATCAATTAAGGATGAATGGTGAAGAGATTCCAAATCAGAAAGTGGTAGATAAGGTTTTTAGAACCTTGCCTAAGAAGTTTGATGTATTTGTTGTAGCCATTGAAGAGTCTAAAGACTTGACATAGCTATCTGTAGATGTGTTGTTGGGATCCTTGCTATCCCATGAATCCATAATGAATAGATATAATGGTTCTTTGAAAAATGCATTCATATATCAGGTTTCTATATCAAGAGGCATAGGAGGATCAAGGTCGAGAGGCAGGGGAAGGAGCAACAAAAACAACAACCAAAGAGATGAGAACAAGAAAGGAGACCAAATCTAAATCCCCATAGCTTAAGGGGGAGCAATAACAGAAGCTCACATCCAAATTAAAGGTATGAAAAATCCAAAGTTAAATCTTTTTTTGTAATAAGTTGTGGCCTTATGCATATGAATGTAGTAATAAGAACATTGACCTTAGTATACATTATAAAAACTATTATAACACCTCTAAGAACTATGAAGACTCCTTATTTATTACTTGCAATGTTCTCAAGAGACTTCAAATGATATTTGGCTTTTAGATAGTGGGTGTAGCAATCATATGACATGAGACAGAAGCTTAATTGAAAATTTGAATGATTTAGTAAGGACTAAAGTCAAGTTGGGGTTAGACAATATTCTAATAGTTATGGGAAAATGAATGGTCAACATCAAGACCAAACAAGGCCAAAAAGGAACATACCAAATGTGTACTATGCCCTAGGTTTGAAACATAATCTTATTAGTGTTGGCCAACTTACTCAGAAAGGGTATGATGTAATATTTAAGGTATGATTGTTTCATATATGATAAACCTCCCAATAAGATGTTGATTTCTAGGGTGAAGATAACAAAGAATATAATGTATCGTCTTTCCATGAATTATGATAGATGAGATGTCTCATTTTCCCAAAAGGAAACATGTTTGGATGATTTTTGGTTGTGTCATTTTAGATTTGGTCATCTACATTTTGGTGGTCTAAAAATATTATGGAAAAAAATGGTTGAAAGTTTCCCTCCCATTCAAGAGCCAACTAATTCATGTGAGAGTTTTATTCTGGCAAAGCAACACATAGACAATTTTTTTAGAGGGGTTTCTTATAGAGAAAAGGGACCATTGGAGTTGGTTCATACAGAGCTATGTGGTCCAATGTAGACATAAAAACTAGGAGGAATTTACTACTTCGTAACCTCCATATATGATTACAACATAAAGACTTGGGTGTGTTTTTTTGCAAAGAAATCTGAAACTTTTGACAAGTTTAGAGAATTTAAAGCAATGGTGGAGAAACAAAGTGGTCATTACATTAAAGTATTAAGATCATACATAGGAGGTGAATATGATTCAAATGTTTTTCATGATTTTTTCAAGTTGCATGGGATCAAAAGACAATTTACAACAAGGTATACACCTCAACAAAATGGTGTAGATGAAATGAAAAATAGAACCATTATGAATATGGCTAGAAGCATATTTTGTTTTGTTTGTCAGTTTGTCTATGACCTGTGAGACTAGACCGTAGCTGAGAAATCGCGACTCAGAGGCATCTAAGCCATCAAAATCACCCAGGGATTGCACCCGTTCTGAGCCACACCAACCCTTAACATAGTTGGATTTTTCATCCCCGCGGGTTTCAAACCGGTGACTTTAACATCACAGAGTGCCTTAACAACACACTCCATCACCGACTGTCCTACACCTCGGGGACCTGGCTAGAAGCATGTTGAAAGAAAAACATTTGTCAAATGATTTTTGGGGAGAAGAAGTGGCTTGCTCTATTAATGTTTTGAGCAGATCTCCTACTGAAAGTGTGAAGAACAAAGTTCCACAAGAATAATGGACGGGTATAAGTTACAGTGTAGCACACTTCAGAGTATTTGGTTGTGTGGCATATGCTCATGTTCCTAATGAGTTGAGGAGGAAGTTAGATGACATAAGTGAAAAATGCATCTTTCTTGGGTACAATGATCATTCCAAGGCATATAAATTGTATAATCCACTGACAAAGAAAGTGATAATTAGTAGGGGTA
>ML789440.1:134512-154015 GCA_009831015.1 Picea engelmannii
GTCAATGAGCCCCAACCTATGAAAATCCGTTATTCCAAACAATTCAAGTCATTATAGAGGATGAGGTTTACTCCTAGATCCACCCGAGCCACACACTTTTCACTAGGTCTATAATTGGCTGAACGTAATATGAATAGGGGTTGTTGAGGGATCTTTCTTCTATTCTTCCTGCAATATATGTACACATTAATTTTAGATGAAGACTATGGATTTGAATCTGATGTTGTAGTTGTTCGGTCCAACAAAATCATTTTCTCCCTTGGTTTGTGGGTTTTAATATGGTCATCCTTGTAGGTGGAGACTAGAGTTTTATATGTTTGATGGAGCAAATGCATTCTCACATGAGCTATTTTTAGGAGTCCAATGAAAATTTGAGTTAAAATTGATTAAAAAAAAGGGAAATTTGCAGAGACAAACAAATTGTACACAATAAACTCGTAGGTATGCCTTTATAATTGACAATGCACATATTTATACACAGATGTGGATGACTGAAGCATTCTAATTTCTAACACCCAAACATAATAGAATATGAAATGCCAAAGTCATTTTACAAATAAAATGAAATGTTAATGTGTTGGATTTCTACGGGTACCATTTTCAACATTCCCTTTACAATGAATCACTCAATTTCACATGATGAGAGTATGAAAGCCAAGCGAACATACCAAAACAAACAATTACCCGTCACCCATCGAGTGAAGAAGAGGAAGGGAAAACAAAGTTTGGGTACTGATCTGCCAATATCAAGAATAGATGGTCACATTTTTGTCTGCCTCGCCATTGGGAAGCAACCATGTTCATTATTCTAGGCAACAACACCACCACCATCCATCCTCCCGTCCAGCCACCCGTCCAGCCATACAGCGAGCAAGCAGCAACAAGAAAAGAATAGATGGTTACATTTTTGTCTGCCTCGCCACTGGGAAGCAACCTTGTTCATTATTCTAGGCAGCGGCACCACCATCCATCCTCTCGTCCATCCATACAGCCAACAAGCAACAACAAAAAATAAGCAGGTAGGCTCGTCGCTCCACTGATGGGTTGAAGTTTGATCAAAGAACAAGATTATGGCCATTGGAGCTGCACTACCATTGAGATTTGGCCCTCGGGATTCAGCGCGATCTAAAATTTATTAGTTAATATATGTTATGGTGACACGACAGTGCAACAACAGGGATTAATTTATGGCATTTACTTATACATAGCTACTTCCAACTACTTCCATAACCCAACGTCCTGACTCCTAGGCCCTAGCCCTATGTTATATCATTGTAACTACTAACCCTAATACCTATAGGCTATAGCCTAGGCCCTATAGTTCACATGTGAATGATGTGATATATCCATTAGAGTTTTTGATGGGTACTCGAGGCGGTCACTAATGACGTTTGATTTTTATAACCAGGGGTCAAATACGATTTGAGGGACAAAAGACAGGTTGTAGTCCGTCAAATTCCAGCCCTGGTTCTACCTATTTGTTTTGGCATTTTTTCCATTTGATTTTGCTTGAAATCTCGTGAGGAATGGTTGTATCTGCACATGCAGATTTGAGTAGCGGAATTGAGTGGCTAAGTTTGTATAATCCTAGTGCTTTATGGGTTTAGACTACTCGATATCCATGTTGTTTAAACATTCTATCTTATCTTTTATTGGGTGATGCAAATCTGGACAAAATGACTATTTTTTGTTGTTTAAATTGCATTTCTGAATGCATAAATGGATTCAGTGTGCTAAAAACCACAAAATGACTATTTTTTGTTGTTTAAATTGCATTTCTGAATGCATAAATAGATTCAGTGTGCTAAAAACCCTAAAACACCCCAATCCAATTATACAAACTTACCCACTCAATCTACATATATTTCACAGATACCCTGAAATTTAAAAGTAAAACAATACAAATATTAAAATAATTAAACTGTAGTTTCAACATTGTACACAGAGATCATCCATCAAAATTCCTGATACCTTTCGAGTCTATACAGTGTAAAGGTTAAATCCGCATTCCATTTAATGACAAATGTGGAAAACTGAAATCTACCTGATAAAAAAGCTGCATACAATGGATATGACTCCCATGCTATTTACCCACTAATATATGTAAATAAAAAGCTGCCTGATAAAAAAGCTGCATACAATGGATATGACTCCCATGCTATTTACCCACTAATATATGTAAATAAAAAGCTGCCTGATAAAAAAAACTGCATACAATGGATATGACTCCCATGCTATTTACCCACTAATATATGTAAATAAAAAGCTGAGGACAAATCCTCAAAGCTGTCAAAAGCTTAGGACAAATCCTCAAAGCTTTCAATCTCCAATATCTACGCGCTAATTCAGTGTCATCGTCATTAGCTTTCATCTTCAATATCCACTCCATATTTTTGGAATCGTCATAATCTGCTGTAAACAAACAACTCTCCTCTAATTTATGGAAGAAAATAATTTTGTAAAACGAAAAAGTTATAGTGATTTTGAATTGGTACAAAATTTTAATTTTAAAACTTATTTATTTTTATTTGAGTTGGCAAGAGTTTCTAATTGTCATTAACGGCTTTGAAATTGAGAGTTTTAAACATGCAGAAATTGTTAGTGTTCTTTTTCAATGCAGAAATTGTTAGTATAATTAGTATTAGCTTTAAGAGTTTGTAATTGTCATTAACTGCTTTGAAATTGAGAGTTTTAAACATGCAGAAATTGTTAGTGTTATTTTTCAATGTAGCCAATTAGTATAATTAGTATTAGCTTTAAGAGTTTTAATTGCCATTAACTGCTTTGAAATTGAGTTTTAAACATGCAAAAATTGTTTGTGTTATTAGCTTTAAGTAGATATCTTTATTTGCCCAGTTATGAGTTATTTTTTTGATAATGTTTAGCCTCTTCTCATTGTTATATATAGTGAGAATCCCCTTTATTAAATAACAAATGTATATTTGTTATTTTGTTTTATAAATTTAAGCTTGTTTACATTGGGATTAGACTCTAATTTTAAGTTCCATTTATAATGGCAAAAATTTGTCAAAACCTATTGATCACGAGTTCAAACCACTGAAGATTTTGTCTTCAATCTCTTGAATTAGTGTAGCTTAGTTTAATACACTCCATGGATTTTGTTTATTATATCTTCAAACTCTTGAATTAGTGTAGCTCAGTTTAATACACTCCATGGATTTTGTTTATTATATCTAGAAGGAATCTAACCTAAGTTGCAATTATAGAGATTGAAATTTAAGATGACTTCGTTCAAGGAGGAGGGGCCAGAATTCCTTACAGTTGAGGTTGTATGAATCTTACACAATCACATAAAAGAACCAGAACACAAGACACAAGCTCCTGCTCTAAAAACTTGATTGTCTTCATTGATTCTCAAGTGGTAATTAAATACACAAAACTTGCTAATAATAAGAGTCACAAAGATAGCCCACCAGGGTGTAGATTGATTGGCAAGTGTCGTGTAAATGGAAGGAAATATGTAAAAATGAGGTCTCAAGATCGATTTTCACCCCGATTTACTTGTGCTCCATTCTTGTGAGCTGGGTGGTTGCACCTGGGGTTATAGTGGTAGCCGATGGTAGCCGACGGGGATCGACCCCGTGTCACGCAAGTAGCAAAACTAACTCAAACTTTGCTAGACTCTAAAATTAAGACTTTCCTAAAATATCTAATGCATACTAACTCGAACTCTTCTATATTCTAAATTCAAAACTTTCCCCATTGTTTACAATTTCTCTAATAAAATGATATATAATATCAATATGCTTGTTTTCTGATGGAAAACATGGTTCTTTGAGAGACCTATTGTTGAGTTGTTGTCGCAATAAACTGGAGTAGGTCATTCTTGTCCTTTATAGAATATCACCCAATACTTTATGTAACCAAATTGCTTGACATGGTGTTGTTGTGGCCGCTACATACTCATCTTCTGCTGATGAAATCGTCACAATGGGTTGCTTCTTTGATCCAGGAGGATCTAAGGAATGCTCACAAAAGTCGAGGAGCATCCAGAATGTTCACAGAGGTCCCAGTGGATCCATA
Source organism: Picea engelmannii (assembly GCA_009831015.1). Taxonomy (NCBI): domain Eukaryota; kingdom Viridiplantae; phylum Streptophyta; class Pinopsida; order Pinales; family Pinaceae; genus Picea; species Picea engelmannii. The sequence continues at coordinate 138,557 of ML789440.1, forward strand.
AAAGATCAAAATTTAACTGTCTCAAATGATTGAGAAAAGAACATCAATGTGCAGAGCTCGTTGTTAGCTTTCAAATGACGCAAACGACGCCTCAAACAGAGACAATATGCAAAAGTTATGGCTGGTAAAAATTTCGGTAAAAAATTGTCAAATGTCAAAGGTGACACGTGTCACCACTGCAAGGGTGACATGTGGCATGACCTTACAAGATGTACAGTAGCAGTGTGGCAGGTGACATGGCAGATTGGTTATCATCCGTCAGCAACAGGTGATCCAATTATTTGTTGACATGTGCCATTGGATAGCCAATAAGAATCTCCCACATGGCAACCCCTCATTGGCTAGTAATGGTTATCCAATTATTTATTGACATGTGGCATTGGATAACCAATAAGAAGCTCCCACATGGAAACCCCTCATTGGCTAGTAATGGTTATACATGAGAAAAATGATCCAATTATTTGTTGACATGTGGCATTGGATAGCCAATAAGAAGCTCCCACATGGCAACCCCTCATTGGCTAGTAATGGTTATCCAATTATTTATTGACATGTGGCATTGGATAACCAATAAGAAGCTCCCACATGGAAACTCTTCATTGGCTAGTAATGGTTATACATGAGAAAAATTATTCAACAGGTGATCCAATTATTTGTTGACATGTGGCATTGGATAGCCAATAAGAAGCTCCTACATGGCAACCCCTCATTGGCTAGTAATGGTTAGTAATGATCCAATTATTTGTTGACATGTGGCATTGGACAGCCAATAAGAAGCTCCCACATGGCAACCCCTCATTGGTTGGATAGCCAATAAGAAGCTCCCACATGGCAACCCCTCATTGGCTAGTAATGGTTATTATTAGTTGACATGTGGCATTGGATAGCCAATAAGAAGCTCCCACATGGAAACCCCTCATTGGCTAGTAATGGTTAGTAATGATCCAATTATTTGTTGACATGTGGCATTGGATAGYTAATAAGAAGCTCCCACATGGCAACCCCTCATTGGTTGGATAGCCAATAAGAAACTCCCACATGGCAACCCCTCATTAGCTAGTAATGGTTATCATTGGCTAGTAATGGCTAGTAATGATCCAATTATTTGTTGACATGTGGCATTGGATAGCCAGTAAGAAGCTCCCACATGGCAACCCCTCATTGGCTAGTAATAAGAAGCTCCCACATGGCAACCCCTCATTGGTTAGTAATGGTTGTTGACATGTGGCATTGGATAGCCAGTAAGAAGCTCCCACATAGCAACCCCTCATTGGCTAGTAATAATAAGCTCCCACATGGCAACCCAGCTAGTAATAAGAAGCTCCCACATGGCAACCCAGCTAGTAATAAGAAGCTCCCACATGGCAACCCCTCATTGGCTAGTAATAAGAAGCTCCCACATGGCAACCCCTCATTGGCTAGTAATGGTTATACACGAGAAAAATAAATTATTATGGAGTCCATGGGAATTGACCCCATGACCTTCATAAGGTCCACGCCTTCGCATAGCTCTTGCCASCAAGGCACCACTTATTCGGTACTTAACATTCATATGGAGCAAAAATTATTTAAAGTTGTCTAAGTTTCATAAGCTAACTAATATGCACATGGAGTTTGTTTTACACCATAGCATATTTGTTATAACGAACATGTGTATTTAACATGGTTTTTAACAAACTATGTCATGCGCTCCTTTTTATTTGGTTTCATAAATGTTTACCATATTTAATATATGGTTGAAACCATATAATAATATTATAACAAATAAGTCCATAATAAAAGGAGTTTGGTTAGGATTCGATCCCCCAACCTCTCCTATAGTGCGCCTTCACCACTTCACAACAAAACGTTTTTGTCTCAAAATGTGTTATTCCTTTTGTACAGAGTTTTATGTGTATAAAATGTTCATTTGTATAAGTTAGGGAGAGGATCACAAGCTTATGAAGATATAAGTTCTCATACCAAAGATTTGTGCAAAGAAAATTTTCTTTGTACAGAGCTTTATTTCATGTATATGAAAGAGCTCATTTGTATGAGTTAGAAATTAGTGTCTTACTACATAGAAAAGAAACCAAGTTTATGCAAGGGTTTTTTTTCGTTTATGTAATTATAAAGAGAATTTTTGTAATATTGGAAAATGTTTTTTTATAGAGTTTTGAATATGAACAAAGCTTGTTTGTACAAGTTTGAAGCAGGAGCTTGATGCATAGAAATTTCCAGTTCTTGATTATTTCATTCAAGTGGGTTTTCGTTTATGTATTATTTATATCTTTGTGAAAGCTTGTAACAATAAGTCTTGCAGGATTTTTGCCATGAACTCAAAACAAGTTCCTTTTGGTAATATGAGTTAATTTATAGGCATTTTGAGTTTATGAATAAGACATTCACATGACATGTTGCAAATAGGTCAAATTGGTCCTTTATTTTCCTGAATCTGGTCGGATGTGATTGTGGATTAACAACTAAGGATTTTTGGGCTGAATTAATATCAGAGTTTGATCAAGTTCTTTTCAAAACTTGTTTGGTATTTTCAGATCATTTGGTATCAGAGAATGGTTTTTACAAGTATTTGCAAGTGAATGCTTACAAGAGCCAGATTCAAGCTTAGTAAATGAGAGCTTGCAAGTTATAAGCCAGAAATTGAAAGGAGATTTCGCAAACGTAAAATGGATTCTGAAGGAAAGGAAGGAGAAGATATTCCCATGATCCCTGAGGAAATTATGGCTACACTCCAATCGATGAAGGAAATAAAATAAGATTTGCAACGAAGAGGTCAAAAGACCGAAGAAGGAGAAGGAGAATCTTCGGTAAAAGCAGAAGGAGGAGGGAAGGTGGTGGACCTTGAGAGCCTTCTTCGTCATCATCATCATCTTCTAAGAGGAAAAAACATTCTAAAAATTCTTCTCATTCTCATGATTTGTCTTTGTTAAAGCTAGATGTAAAGTTTGATTTTCCTACCTATGATGGAGAGTTGAATGCAAAGAAGTTGGATAATTACATCAAACAAATTGAGGTATATTGCAAGGTCTAGAAGATTATGGATGGCATTGCAAAGATACAGTTGGTTTCTCTTCGCATGAGAAACGTGGCGTTAATATGGTGGGAGAGTAAGGCACAAGCTGATCTTATTCAACATGGTAAAATCATTTCTTCCTGAATTGAATTCACTACTGAATTAAGAAAGCAATTTTATCCATTAGCTTATATGCAAACATCAATGATTGCTTGGTAACATCTAAGGCAAGGAAAATGGAAAAATGTTCAAGCTTATACACAAGAATTTAAGAGGAAGGCATTGCCTTTGGGAATTCCATTACATATCCAAAAACTCTTCCAAAGTGTATTGGTGGTATGCACTCATATCTTCACCATACTATATTAATGTTCAATCCTACTAATATTGATGAAGTGTCGGTACAAGCAACTCATATTGAAGCCAGCAGAGGAAAATATGTTGTTGAGGATGAGTCAGGAGAGCCACATGAATTCGAGCAGAAGTCGAAGAAAAAGGGGAAGAGAAAGAAAACAACTACAGTGAAGAATGATGAAGAGAATAAGCCTACATGTTCTTACTGTGAGAAGAAAGGGCATGATTAGAAACATTGTTGGAAGTTGCATCCAGAATTGAAGCCAAAGTGGGCTCATCCTAGGAAGGGTAAAAACAATACCACAACTATAGTGTAGGAACTTGGATCAGATTATGAGGATGAAACTATGATTACAGTTATGGGCATCAAAGGTACATCTTCTATTGTTGGTTCACAGGTTTCTTCTGAAAAGTCTAATGTAATCCATGATGGAAGGAAAATAAAAGAATTGTTTCATTTACGATTTGTTTCAAAGCACACAAAGATTGATACACTTGTTGATAGTGGATCACAAGTGAATTTTATGTCAGAACAAGTTGTTCATAAGTTGGGATTGAAAACCAAGCTTCATCCGAGACCATATCCTTTGGGATGGATTTGTGATAATGCTCAGGTACAGGTAACTAAGAAATGCAAGTTACAGTTTGCGATCACATCCAGTTTCATTGATGAGGTAGAGTTAGACGTGGTTCCACTTGACAACTGCGGGATGGTTTTGGGAAGTCCATACTTGTATGATAGGAAGGCCATTTTCTACAAGGAACAAAATAAGTATCATATCTTCAAGAATGACATTGAGTTCATTGTGAGAGATCATCGGATAAAGACAAATTCAACAGTTGTCACTACAAGGAACATGCTAGTTAATGCTAGTATCCAGGATCCAGATTTATATCCTATGGTTGAAAGCAGAACAGGTCCTTTGGTTGATATTGTTCCTGTTAAGAAGGAAAAATATGTTGATGGTTCATTCTCTTTCACATCTGTATATTAAGTTTTGTTGTTCAATTTATTACTAGTCAGTGGAGTATGGTTATATACTGCAACAATGAGTGATAGAGTTTATGAATTTAAGGGAATGGTTAACTTGGTCAGCAGTATTGTTTTAGTCTTCAGTATGGTTGTGATGAGTCAGGTGCTCATTATCCAAGCGGGAAGGGTGAATGCTACTGAACAAGTGAGGCGAAAAGCATTCTCACTTTATTATTGAATAACACATACTTTTGGAGAACCAAAAGTCCTTGAGTGGGGAAGTGTGATTTATGCCTTTCGATCCCATCTTCCTTGCAATAATTTTTAAATTCAAAATATGTGAACTCGCCTCCATTATATGTTATGAAACCTTTGATTAACCTACTAGTTCTTTTTTAAAGAAAAACTCTAAATTGCTTAAATACATTAAACACCAACTTTTCTTTTGAGAATATAGACCCACACCTTTCTAGAGTAATAATATACAAATGTCACAAAATATGATGATCCTCCTAAAGAGATTATAGGGGATAGCCCCCAAACATCTGAATGGATATAATATAGAATACGCTTACTTGTATGACTACATGTTATAAACTTTTGTCTTGTAGCACCCCCGCTACTAACCCATAAAAAAATATTTTATTTTTCTAATACAATTAACTAAAATGCATGCTATAGGATAAAACACCCATGCATATAAGAACAATTTCAATAAACATGAATGCAACAAATTAAACATACACATAGCAGCATGTAATTTCCAAAAAACTCAAAGTTTATTCACAACAATTTAAAACTCGTAAACAAAGTTATTAAACATGGATAAAACACTTATCTTTTAAGTCAAATGTGCAACCAATTGAAGAGGACAAACATTCTATCCAACCATACACGTGTTTCTCCAAAACTCAACATCAAGTCACCCCAGATATGAGGCCAGGAATCCACAAGAAAGGGTGTCTACTATCCACTCACAACAAGCTAGTTTCCTACAGCCATCCCAATCCACCAGATCTCTTCCCCACAACCTATACAACCCAAAGAATAGGATCCCTTCTCTACTACATAATCCATCAAGCTAGCCCCCCTTCCCTTCAGGGCTCCAACACAAGTTGACTATAAATATCTTTTGTTGGGGACTCTAGGGAATTACATCCACAACATGAAACTCTCAGCAACAAATCATTTTCTCTGCACAACAAAACTTACTCTATAAGCCTAATAACCTACTTCTTCATGTATTTCACAGCTCCCACAAGCTTCCCACAAAACCCATTATGAATATATTCCAATTCCAACACTCAACACCCTCTTGTTGTCCCAAAATCTACATGCAAAAACTTCCTAGATTAGCCATACAAATTTCTCTTTTTACCCAAACATGTTGACTCTCACATTCTCCAATGTTGATTGTACTCAGCCCCATGCTTTCAATAACTATGTGAAATGGCTTTTCACTCAACCCTCTTACATGTATTCAATAATTGGGGCTTTGATACACTCAAAATAAAATAGAAGGCTCATACAAAAATAACAATTTCAGGAAATGGTTTGGGATTCAAGACACGTGAATAAAACCCTTGAGACCCCTCCTCTCTTGTGGAAACTTAACCCCTGTGACTTTGTCCATGTACATCTGGAGTCAACATTACATTTTATTTTATTAATTCGATATACAATGTTTACATATTACACTGATTGGCCCACGGCCATATATCATATTTACATTATACATCACTAAACTAGGGATTAAAAACATGAATTTTACATGTCTACACTACTTCCCAAAAACACAATGCTTGCAGAAATTGAAATTCAAGGATTTTAAATATGGAATCATGCATGCTGGAATGATGTGTGGTTGCACGCTGGAATCATGTGGTACTGGTCCCTGCTCTAAAAAACCTTGAGGCACACCGTGCACTCATCATTGATTTGTTTCTCAATTCCACCTCGTGGGACTTAGACCAATCTTTATAACACAACTTGGTCACTTAACTCCACATCTTTTGTCATGACCGTTAATCGCTTAATATCCATCATTGCACCATCTAAATCACAAATTCGTACTTCACAGGGCTTCGATATGGCATATGCTTGGTCCTCTCAACCATGACATCTTCGATGTCCTTATAATATCAACCTTGGGCATGTCGAGATTTTGTTGGTTCCTTAAGAATTCTCATTTCGATCTCAATCCAAACATACTCTTGATGGCATCCTTAATGGCTTCTATCGAACCATCAATACCTATTCTCCAAGTTACATCACCCCATTCTACAACAATAACCCTCCCTGTAGGTACATTGCAATACATCCTTGAATTCCACTGCGGCGTATAAAGGGCACTCGAATCACCCAGGAGTGCCTCAGAAAGCACGAAGTCGCAACCCACTTCCAGGTCGTCCATGCTCTTCCTCATGCAATGGCATATCTAATCTCAAGCAACCCTACAACTTTACTTCAAGGTGGATTTGATCTCAGGAAGACCTACAAATTTTTTTCAAGGTGGATCTGATCTCCTCTCTAGGTAATCCCTACCATACCATGGTTGTGGTAAAACCCGATTCTCCTCACCATGGCTCTAATACCACTTGTTGGAAACATGAGTCCACAGAATAAATAAAAAGAAACACAAATTTGTTGCAAAGAAATACGAGAAATATAAAACAAGATAACAAAAATACATTCAACAAGACATAAATTTACGTGGTAAAACTCTAACAATGTGCCAAAGAAACATCCATTGGGCAAGGTATTAGTATTCTTATTGTTCAAAGATAAATATGTTGATTTTTTAATTATGGAAATAAACTGTGTATGAATTTTTTGAAACATCCAATGTTTCGAGTGGACACTCCACCCATCATCTAGGATTGTTGAAGCAATAAGTATAGTGGACACTCCACCCATAATCAAGGACTGTTGAAGCAATAGGTATTGCTTCAACAGTCCTGTTATCACATATAGTTGTCAAGGGCAGCAGGTTGTCCAAGTTTGTGGACTGTACAAGAAACGTCAAAGCGTAGCATTCAGAGCAGTCCATTTCGAGCTCGAAATGCAAGCAACAGGCGAGATTAGCTTCAACAGCGGATATCCTTGAGAATATCAAATCGGCGGTTCGCAGGAATCGGGGGTTCTAAATATTGTTAAAGTTGTTTGTTAAAGATTCGAAGTTTCGAAGTGGCCGAAGTGTCGAAGTGGTCGAAGGCCGAAAGTGAATCTGAGTCGTTGATCAACAAGATCCATGTGTCGTCAGATCCATAGCTCCAGGTAAAAGCACAGAAGGTAAGAAAGATTTAAGTTTTGATTTTCCCGAAGCCCGGAGACTCGAAGTGGATCTCGGTCATCCAAATCCAAGAGCCACGCGTCGTCAGATCCCTAGCTCCAACGATTTTGCGTGGGGAAAATAAATTTTGACTATTGAGAAGTTTGAAGCCCGGAGCCATGAAGGGATCTCAGTGGTCGATCTCAGGAGGACCACTCATCATCAGATCGCCAGCTCCGGGTAAAAGCACATAGAGGAGCCAAAGGAAAAGGAGCTAGCGCCCAAGCCCTGGAGCACCAAGTTCGTGGCAGCCGTCAGCAGAGACACGTGGCATTTGTCTAGCGCTGACACATGGCACTCATTTCAAGTGTTTTAGACATGCTTTCTGCCTGTTTTCAAGTGACACATGTCACCTCTTCGTCTGTGACATATCAACATGGTGACGTCAGGCCTCCACATCAGATCATCCTCCGAGAGCTGTTATTGTTCAGTGCCAAAAGTAGCGCCCCATCCTAAGGCACACTTTTGGCAGATCCTAAAGTTGGTGGGCGATTAAGCTTGGCAGTGTTAGAAAAACAGGACCGTGGATCAATAAAATAAAACAAATGCGGAAACAAAACACAGAAGATACACAATACAATAGAGACACAGATTTACGTGGTTCACCTAGTGTGGGCTACGTCCACCAAAGAAATTGCCAGGTCCTTCCTTTATTATTATCCAGCATATGAAGGGATACAACCTACAACAAACCCGTTGTAACTTCCTCTTCTTTCTCTCACAGTCTCCTATCTCATAATACAATATTCACCATCAACCATAACCACAATACATTTCCCTCATAAAAGAGGGTTGCATTCTAGGGCAAATAACCCTAACATAATCTCTATCGTTAGATCTGTGACTTTATAATGAACGGTCCAGATTTGCAATGAAATTACAATATACATTTACAAGGCAATTTTTCCTTCGGGGGCTTCGCCCCTGAACCCCCGCTTGCCCCCAAACCCCCCAGTCGGGGGGGATATCCCCCCGCCCCCTGACCCCGCAGAGGGGGTACCCCCCCTCTGCACTCCCCCGCGTGGAAGAGTGTACATACTTCTCGGGTGTAAATACTTAATGGGGTATAAACACGACTGAAAATAAAATACCTTTGAATCATGAAGATAATCAGGCTCCACAACCAACAGGTAGTGGCGCTAAATCTAGCGGGTGCGCTCAGATCGTAGATTAGGACCAGACCTATGGCCATATTCCATTGCGGGGACGCAACATGCTCAGGCGATATTTTTCTTGAGAGGTCCCGCAATGGAAACCATGGCATGGCGAAATGTTGTGTGGTGAAATGTGATGGATTACGGGCCCAAAAGCGGTCTGAATCCAAACCGTTTTTTACGGCCCCACAATCTAGTGTTAATATGGTATCCTATCTGACAACAGTGCATAGGCTCCCCCTAAGCATTAGGTCTCGTTCAATCTTCGAGGAGGCAGTTAATGAAAAGAGAGTTGGTGGTTGAAACCTCGTCTCACTCCATAAATGGAAGGCATGGAAGGTCCGGCCGTGGGGACTAAGTCGTCAGCTCGTGGTACCCCTGTGGGCAGATTTCCCTACAAAATCCATGTCGATTTAAGCTCGTGTCTGACATATGGATACATGCACAGTCTGACAGAAGACTACCCAGACGCAATGCTTTGAATGTAGTGATCAGATCACACTCCTGGTAGTGGTGAATTGTTATGAGTATAAATAAGTAGTTTTGATATTTTGTTAAGGTCGTCAACTGATTAATCATAGCTCCCTATTTTGTAATGTTTTGATGCCAGAACTGTTCTCTGGTTATGTATTGAATTTGAGACTTTCATATTAATAGAGGTCAGCCTCTTTTCATCTCTTTGTAAAAACTGTGCTAAAAGACTCAGGCATGGAGGATCAAATTGAGGGTTGTTATGAAGTTGTAATGTAGGTTTGATTGCAGTGGTATCACGACCAGTTTTAGTCATATTCTTTGTGATATTTTCCTCTCTTACATTGAATGGCTCATGCATGGAGGATCCATTCGAGTTGTTGTAGCTGCATGGTGATGTAGGTTTTATCATTGTGTTGTTGTGATTGTGTTGTTTGGACATATTTCAGTGTTTGAAGCTTGAGCTTAAGAGTGATCTTGGGTCTGATTTTTTCTTCTCCAAGCTGCTTGAAGGCCTGATGCCCATAACAGTCTTGTCCACCTTTCTTACTAAGTCTTCCCTCTGCTCACACTTAAACTCAATTTACTGACTGAAGTTAGTTGTGGCCCTCACTTCCCTGTGCATTTCTTGTCCAGATCTGTGTTGAACATCATTCATATATTGAATTTTGTCCATTGACCTCCACTCATATAAAACCAACATCCACCCAAAACTCTAATGGGTACTGGGCTTATCCTCCCGCAATCTGAGGGTGAATCTCAGTGCTAACATTCATGGAACTGTTGTCGGGGAATGAATTGAAGGCATTTCCCTGGGTAAGAACGACAACGAGCTTTTGATTCTGAAGGTGCATTAGACATCAGAACCATTGAAGATTGCAACTTGCACCTGGCGACTCCACAATTGAAGACTCCATTGGGGAGGATCATGTTGACAGAAAGATGACCATACTAAAGGGGAAGACTGGGTATCAGTTTATGAGCTTTATTCATGAAATCTTGTTCTTGTTTATCATCTCATTTCTCTCTTTCCCTTCACATATAAAGAGGATTATCTGCTTCTTTGTCTATTCAGATGATAATAGGACTTCATTTATTTATCCATCCTTGGAAGAAGAAAACAAGCCCTCTTCTTGTGTTGTAGATACCGATCTCGTGTCTTCACCTCTGCCTATGCATAAAAGTGAGATTTGTACTGCATCTCCTCTTGAAATTGATCACCCTCGTAGCCTTGAGGAGGTTGAAAATAATTCATAATCTTCTCAAATCTCATTACCCTCCGTTATTCTTGTTGATCCTTGCCATCAACTCGTTAATCCTCATTATCAACCCACTCCTTTTCAAATTAAAATTAGAAATAAGTTGTTTAAACCTTTAAGGTTGCCACATGACCTTCATCCTTATCCTCGTTATTCCTTTGAGTATCTTCCTCAGTTTTCTGGAGAGGATCATATTACAACTGAGAGGAATTTGGAGGCCTTTGAGAGCTTTGTCAATTAGTTTGAGATTGTTCATGATGATGTTGCCATGAGGTTGTTCTCACAATCCCTGTCTGGAGATGTTGTAGTGTGGTTTAGATGTCTAGAAGTCGGTTATATTAGCTCCTGGACCGATCTATGCCATGCATTTTTAAAGTGTTGGGGTGAGAAAAAGTCCCTTGATCAATACAGGTTTGAGTTTAATGCCTTGAGGAGAGGGGAAGATGAAGACTTGGTTGTCTTCAACAGGAGGTCTTACAGTGTTTATCATAGTATGCCTATGGAGATCAGACCCACAGAGACTGTTTCCATGGTGTACTATGTTATGGCTTAGCATCCAGAGCTAGTCTTTCTCCTGAGAGAGAGGAAATCTTCATCGTTAAAACACTTGTTTGAAGATGTTGAAGAAGTCGAAGAGAACATCAGGGCTAGCAAGGGGGTTCATATGTAAGCATATCTTGAAAAATTGCATGTGCCTAAGGAAGAAGATTGTCAGCATGTTTCAAATTTTGAGCAAGAGGATAGTGATTATGAATTAGAGTTGGAACAACAACAAGGAAATGAGACTGCAACTATTGATGATCGAGAGTTGTTTTCAAAGGAGAAGGGAGGTTTTTTATTTGCAAGCAGAGAGGCATTTACAGAGGAGCAGCCCAGTTTTCTAAAGAAGCCATGATTCTGTCACACGATTCATGATCCTATGGCTATATACATGGAATCATATGTTTCAGATTTTGAGGATTTCCAAGAGCATACCACATAGCCTTTTCCTTTATACATTGAGGAAAAACATTGTGTGGAAATCCGCCATTTTGTGCCTACAGAAGACAAGGGGCAGAGCTTTCCCATGTTTCATGTTTATGATGATTATGATTATGATCCTTGGGAGAGTCATGAAGAAGAAGAGGGAGAACCAAATGTGCAGTTCATATCCTGCCTAGATCCTGCAAATGAGAAACCATCACCTGGGATCGGTCAGTCTACATCAGTCGTTCGTTCACCCATGCTTTCCAGAGACATTCAACCATGTGTGAGCATCTGTAAGACAGAGCATGTTTTCTGTCTCCAACCCAATGGATTTTTTCATTTGCTCTATGAACCTGTAAGGGAGTACATGGAGTTGCATTTCCTTCATGTCTTGGAGCCCCTCAGCTTTATCCTGACTTCAACACTGGGAGGAGAGATGAAAAGCGTAATCATTTTGTTGTCACAATTGCATTTTTTTTATTTGATCAGTGATAGAGTAAACAAGTTTGCATCTAGGGAGTTGCTTGAATGGATATGGTGGGAGTTTGCTTTCACCTAGCGCTTTGTAAAAATCATTTAGTCTAGGAACGTACATAAATAATCTCCTCCTCCCATGTATTTTTCTTTCATTTTTAGGATAGTGTGCTTGTCGGCCTTTAATCCTCAGCAGGATGTTTTCTGAGCATGACTCCATAGCCCAATGCATAAGGCAACTGGAACTGCTTGTTCTTGGCAGCTCACAGGGAGCATGCCATCCTCTGTGGAGCCAAATGTTATTACATATAGTTGTCAAGGGCCGCGGGTTGTCCAAGTTCGCGGCCTGCACAAGAAACGTCAAAGCGCAGTGTTCAGAGAAGTCCATTTCGAGCTCGAAATGAAAGCAATAGGCGAGATCAGCTTCAATGGAGGACATCCCTGAGAATATTAGATCAGTGGTTCGTAGGAATCGGGCATTCAAAATATTGTTAAAGTTGTTTTTCAAAGAGTTGAAGTCTCGAAGTGGCCGAAGTGTCGAAGTGGTCGAAGGCCCGAAGTGAATCTCAGTCGTTGATCAGCAAGAGCCACGTGTCGTCAGATCCATAGTTCCAGGTAAAAGCACAGAAGGTAAGCAAGATTTGAGTTTTGATTTTCCCGGGGCCTAGACACCCGAAGTGGATCTCGGTCGTCGAAATCTAGGAGCCACGCATCATCAGATCTTTAGCTCCGAAGATTTTGCGTGGGACAAATAAAGTTTGACTATTGAGAATTCCGAAGCCCGGAGTTACGAAGGGATCTCAGCCGTCGATATCATGAGGGACAAGCGTCATCATATCACTAGCTCCGGGTAAAAGCACATAGAGGAACCAAAGGAAAATGAGCTAATGCCCGAGCCCTGGAGAACCAAGTTCGTGTCATTCATTGGCATAGACATGTGGCATCCATCTAGCGCTGACACATGGTACTCATTTCAAGCATTTTAAACATGCTTTCTGCTTGTTTTCGAGTGACACATGTCACCTCTCCGTCCGCGACATATCAACATGGTGACATTAGGACTCCACATCAGATCATCCTCTAAGAGTTGTTATTGTTCAGTGCCAAAAGTAGTGCCCCATCTCAAGGCACACTTTTGGCAGATCCTAAAGTTGATGGGTGAATAAGCTTGGCAGTGGCGCTGAATCTAGCGGGTGTTCTCAGATCATAGATTAGGACCAGACCTACGGAGACAGTCCATTGCGGGGATGCAACATGCTCGGGCGATATTTTTCTTAAGCGGTCCCGCAATGGAAACCATGGTATGGCGAAATGTTGCTTGGAGAAATGTGATGGATTGTGGGCCCAAAAGCAATCTGAATCCAAACCACTTTTGATAGCCCCGCAATCTAGTGTTTATATGGCATCCTATCTAAGAGCAGCGGGTAGCCTCCCCCTGAGCATTAGGTCTTGTTCAATCTTCGAGGAGGCAGTTAATGAAAAGAGAGATGGTGGTTGAAACATCAGATCACTCCATAAATGGAAGGCATGGAAGGTACGATCATGGGGACTAAACTGTCAGCCCGTGGTACCCCTGTGGGAAGATTTCCCTACAAAATCCATTCGATCTGAACTCGCGTCTGGCAGAGGGATACATGCACAGTCTGACAGAAGACTTCCCAGACGCAATGCTTTGAATGTAGTGATCAGATCACACTCCTGGTAGTGACGAATTGCTCTGAGTATAAATAAGTAGTTTTGATATTTTGTTAAGGTCGTCAACTGGTTGAGCAGAGCTCCCTATTTTTTAATGTTTTGATGCTAGAACTGTTCTTTGGTTATGTATCGGATTTGAGACTTTCAAATTAATAGAAGTCAACCTCTTTTCATCTCTTTGTAAAAACTGTGATAAAACACTCGGGCATGGAGGATCCAGTCGAGGGTTGTTATGTTGTTGTAATGTAGGTTTGATTGCAGCGGTACTGCGACCAGTTTTAGTCATCTTCCTTGTGATATTTTCCCCTCTTACACTGAATGGCTTGGGCATGGAGGATCCAGTCGAGTTGTTGTATTTGCATGGTGATGTAGGTTTGATCATTGTTCTATTGTGACTGTGTTGTTTGGACATATTTCAGTGTCTGAAGCTTGAGCTTAAGAGTGATCTTGAGTTTGAGTTTTTCTTCTCCAAGTTGCTTAAAGGCCTAATTCCCATAGCAGTCTTGTCCACCTTTCTTACTAAGTCTTCCCTCTGCTCACACTTAAACTCAATTCACTGACTGAAGTTAGTTGTGGCCCTCACTTCCCTGTACATTTCTTGTCCAGTTCTGTGTTGAACATCATTCATATATTGAGTTTTGTCAATTCACCTCCACTTGTATTAAACCAACATCCACCAAAAACTCTTATGGGTATTGGGTGTATCCTCCCGCAATCTGAGGGTGACTCTCAGTGCTAACAAGTCCTTGCTATTGCTTCAATAGTCATTTATGATGGGTGGAGTGTCCACTCAAAACATTGTGCATTTCAAAAACTCCATACACAGTTTATTTCCACAATTGCTTCAACAATCCTTGATGATGGGTGGAGTGTCCACTCGAAACATTAGACGTTTCAAAAACTCCATACACAGTTTATTTCCAGAATTACAAAATCAACATTATGAGAAACTGTGAAAATCTGCATTCTTTAAAGATAAAGATTACAATCTTCCCAAAATGGCCTTATAAAACTTGTCAAATGTCTCTTAAAGCTAGGCAGATATATACCTTCTTCAACATAATTGCCACAATTATATAAACTACCACCGGTTCAAGAACTGTCACTGTTACATGAACCACCACCGTTCATGATTGTTGTCACAATTCCAACACCATGAAATCGAGCAAGATGAACCCCAAATTGTCAACAAAGAAATTTAAATATGGTAGAATTACCCTTTAATATCAACGCAAGTAATAAAATACGGATTATCCAGATAATGAAACCTTCCTTGTGTTGTAATGGTTGTAGCTTGGTAATGAATGACGTTTATGTCTTATCTTGATCTTAATAAGTAACTTGAATTCTGTAAATCCCTTAATGAACGACATTGAGGAGATTTCCTAAAGAGATGAATAAACGCAACAAAATTTATGGAGGATAGAAAATGGCGTTGTCTAACTGTTCTACAAAATAATTTTTTTCGCCGGAATTTGGCGACATAAATCTGTACAAAATCACTATTGTTTTGTTTAAAATCAATTTTTGAATGCAAAAATGGATTCAACATGCTGGAAAATCCCTGGGGCACTATGATTATACAAAAATAATCACTCAAATCTGCGGATCTAACAATTTCTTGCCAAATTTTAAGAAAATGTCCTCGAAAAATATCACTGGGAAAAATCCATTTCGTCGAACGTTTAGACTACATCAAAGAAAATTGGATAAATCTGAATAATTTCAACATTTAGAATTATGGTATTTTTATAAATCAACGACATGCA
>ML789440.1:180411-195194 GCA_009831015.1 Picea engelmannii
TTAGTGGTCCTAATAAATCAATGGTTGTGATTTCAACCACTATCTTCCTCACTATTATAAAGACATCTGTTTACATGTTTATTTTTTTACTTTTACTTAATCATATTTAAAATTTACTATGATGGCTAGTTGATTGCCACCTCTGAGTGATTAATGTTTCATTTTCTAAAGAGCCCAAGTTTACCAGCCACAATTTTTACTCCAACTATTATTTACTGGGCGAGATTTCCCTGCCTAGAGCTCTTACCAGGTCGTCTTACTGCGTAAGTGTTTTGCCATTATTTAATGCCTAGATATTAACCACGAGTGACTTGTGATATTAACAATTGTTTTTGAAACACTCGATAGGGTGTTACAAATGGGGCTCGGCCACCACTTCGCAAGTCACTTTTAAGGGACCAGCAGGGTAATATTATTGATGATGTAGACAAGGGGAGGTAGCAAGAAGGAGTACAATCCCCCGGCCAAATACTGATATGATGATTTATGTGGGAATGCAAGGGTACATGTAGAACAAGATGACCGATGGATCTTTGTTCGGCATGGGCTTCTTGAGCTGGAGTGGTCCAAGCAAGCGAGGATGATAATTCGAAGTGGAAGAACCAAGCAATTTCTTGTGATGATGATTGTAGTTAAGCAGCGAATTCTCTCATGTGATCCCTTGAATGAAGCTTTGGTATGGTATTGTCCATTTATGTGTCAGCATACTATCTTTCGTGTTTTTAAAGAAAATAATATACTATAAAATGAGTAGTCAAATATATAAACGAGAAAGTAAATAAAAATTAACTTGAATATGAAAAGTAAAAAAGTAAAAAAATAAATGAAAAATCATAAAAATATATAAACGAGAAAGTAAATAAAAATTAAGTAAAATGAGTAGTCAAATATATAAACGAGAAAGTAAATAAAAATTAAATGAAAAATCATAAAAAGTAAATTGAGTAGTCAAATATATAAACGAGAAAGTAAATAAAAATCAACTTGAATATAAAAAGTAAAAAAGTAAATGAAAAATCATAAAAATATACAAAATCTATAATATTAATCACATTAATAAATACATGTTCTAATAAAAATATGTAAAATTGGTTATATCAAAATTAAAACATTTCATAAAAATATGTAAAATTGGTCATATCAAAATTAAAACATCATTTAGAAAGTAATATATTATTTTAAATTATTTTATTTAACATAAGTCAATAATAACATGTGAAAATTGCAACTTGACAATTTTATTAAAAAAATCATATTAAATATTTTTAATTTTTTTTTTAAATAAAATTATATTCTCAAAAATTTGTCTCATCAATATACTCTTTAACCAATTAAAAAAAATAATCTAATAAAATTTAAAAAATTATTTTAATTTTCAAAACTTCGATTTAATAATTATATTTTAAAAACATGAAAAATATTTAAGAAAACTTATACCATCAAATAAAAAAAAACTTATAAAATAATTAAAAGAAAACTAATAAAATAATTGAAAAAAATAAATTTAAATTACAAATTTTCTAAAAATATAATTACATGACCATGCAAACAAATAATATACCTAGATATGAAAGTGAAAAGATAAGAAATCACATTTAAGTCTTCATTTTATGGACTACTCTCATGCTGGCTTCCTCTTGGTCCCTAGAACATCTACAAGTCTTAGGCGATTCTAAGGTTATCATTGACTGGATAAATGGATCGTGTCAGCTTCATTCTAGCCACGTTGAAGGCTGGAAGCTTAAAACTCTTCAGTTGGCTCGTACCTTCACAGACATCTCCTTCCGACACCTCCCCAGATCATACAATTCTGTAGCGGATGCACTCTCCAAGAAAGCCCTCAGACAAAAGGTGGGCAGACTCTCCATCTACCACTGTGACAGAGGATCACAGAGCTCGACTTCCTTCTACAATCTCTTCGAAGTATAACATCTTATTGGCACATCGGTTTCCTTTTCTGTGCGCATTGAGCTCCACATTACACAGATCTGTTTATTTTTCGGCTTTGTCGACAAACACTCTATTAGTAGCTGTGTCTCTTCCTCCTGCTCCATTGACTATCAGTTCACAGTCCTTAAGTTTTATTGCATGTGCTGGGATCGCCTTTGTGCATACAGCCTCCAGGATTTGAGATTGAGGCTGGTAACTCGGGTCGAGGCCTCCGATCCAATTCATAGGACTCTCGAATGTACAGATTTGACATGAGACCTGCAGTCAGCTCCTGCGTTGGCTTTCGCTACAAGACATATTGCCCAAGCAATTTTTGGCTGGCAGCATCATTGCACAACAACATATTAGACCTGACATGTTAATTGGCTCTTGTTATTTTCAGCTTGACTGGATATAGTGATATTGTAAACGATTTATACCTAATATACAATCGAGTAATTTCTATTGGGAAAAAAAAAGTCTTCATTTAAGGTTTCCGTAGACAAGTCACTTTGACATTTTACAAAAGTTTTTATTACATAAACGCGGAGTACCTCTTACATTGCATAACAACAACTAAGTAATGGCGCAATGGCCGTTTGGGGATAGATTTTATCGCCAAAAGACTTGATAGAACTTTTACTTTTCTTTGTGAAGATCTTGTTGATACTTTTGGCATCTATAGAGCCTGGGTGGAATACCCTTTCATCTCTGACAATGCTCCGATTCTTCTTTAGTTGGATCTTCCTCCTTTATTCAAGGCTTATTCGTTCAAGTTCACTTCTCTGTGGACTAAAGAGACTGAGTTCATTTTGATGGTGCAAAAATTATGGAAGGATCATAAATATCTAAAAGAGACTGGAAAGAAAAAACATCTGGTATGGAAACTGAAAGACTTGAGGGTCATCACCAAAGTTTGGCAAAAGGATTGAAAGAAGAGCAAAAATGCTCAACTCTGTAGTTTGGAACATGAGATTTCTTATAGGATTCAAAACTTGGCGGAGGGGTTATGTAATACTATGAAGGACACGCCATTAAGAGATTTGGAGAATGAAATAAATAACTTGCTAAAAGAAATAGAGGAGCATTGGCGCCAACGTAGTCGGGCTATCTAGATCAAAAGTGGAGACTTAAATACAAAATTATTTCATAACTTTGAGAGTTACAGAAGAAATAGTAAATATGTTTGGGAGATACTTGGAGAAGAGGGTTAGGTTTACAAGGGTCAGGAGAACATTAAATCGGAAGCACTGAATCATTTCAAAGACTTTTACAAAGAACAGAGAGGCTTTGTTACCATAGATCAGATCAGGGTAGTCGCATTATTTCCAAAAATGATGGATGACACAGAAGCTGAGGTACTTTTCAAGCTTGTAGATAAGGAGGAATTAAAAAAGGTATTAATTTTTTTTTAAGTGGACAAGAGTCCTGGATCGGATGGCTGGATAGTGGAGTCTTTTAAGAATCTATTTGATATTGTCGGGGAGGACCTCCTGGAATTGGTGGAAGAGTCTAGACTTAAAGGATTTATTACAGGAGCATTAAACTCAACTTTTTTTCCACAAGAAAAATGCGCTTTATATTCAAAAGGATATAAATATATACAAAAGCTTCCTCCGCAAATAAGAGCCAAAGGGAGAACTAAGCTGGTGGATCGATATAGACCAAACAATCAGGCAAAACCGAAGCCTCAAACACAACTGGGGGTCAGCTATCTGATCGAAAGATAGGCAGCAAGAACAAACACAATGAGGCAGAAATCACATATTGATTATGATGGTTGGCCCTTCATTGCCATCCTCCCACTTTGTAAAACAAAATTGTCCTGGGGGCAAATACAAAGCTTTTTTAGAGAGGGTATCTGCCTCTCTGTTTTCCTCTCTAAAGATGTGTGTGACAGAGAGCTTTCTAAAACAATGGGTGGCTTCTTTGGTTCTCTCTTTCCAACTTTCGAGCGCCGCCACATTGAAGTCGGTTTGACCCCTCAGCCAATCAATAATAATTTTAGAATCTCCCAGGAGAATAAGATCATCGATACGCAGACGGCTTGCCAGGTTGAGAGACACCCAAGCCCCCAAAAGTTCTGCCTTCATGTTTGATCCTTTCCCACAGTTTATAGTCCAGCGAAAGCACGAGTGTGAGTTAAGCATGATTTTACCTCCTGCTCCACAGAGAGAACCATTTTGTTGAGAGGCTCTGTCAAACCAAGCGACAACCCTGTCAAGAGGAAAAGCATAATGGAGTCAGCGCTGGGGTAAATCCGTTGACTGTATCTTCTGTAGATCTGCCTTAATTAGAATGATATTAGCCACATTATGCACTGAAGGAGACTTCCCATTGAAAAGAGCAGAGTTCCTGGCCTTCCAGACCTACCAAACGAGGTAGACTGGCAGCAGAGCAAGATTTTTAGTGACACCGATCCAGTTATGAAAGCAATCGAGAACGCTGGATCCCGACCAAGACATGTGCAGTTGCGATGGATCAAGAATCTGCCACACTGCTCGAATGAATGAACAAGTGATGAAGATGTGTGGTATAGTCTCGCTCTGTTGATTGCAGAGGTAGCAGCGACTAGGCCCCTCCCATCCACGGGCTTGAAGGTTCGTCCACACCAGAATTTTATTCTCGATTAGTAACCAAAAGAAAAGCTTTAGCTTAACAGGGCATTCAACCTTCCAAATCTGTTGACGCCCTCTAGTATTATCTTGAGTCCAGTAATTCCTTGCTAGAGCAAGATAAACATTTTTAGCAGTGAGAGAGCCCGATTGGTCCCCTCCAGTCCATAGAAGGGTATCCGGCCTCTCTTGTAAACGGATGCCCGCATCCTTCAGCGACTGTGTGTAGCCTTCCCATTCACTGAATAAATCAGGTGCCAGCTGTAGTTCCTCGCCGCTGAGCCAGTGGTCGTCGAGTATTCTTCCACTGGACAGAGATATGAATTGGTGTAATAAATATAAGCTTTTGTGGTGTAAGTGCGCCAACAGAGAAATTGAGAGCAGGGCATGTCTACCCAGGCCTAAAATGCAGTCTCTGCCAACTTCTATCAGGTGTCCATTGCCCGGGTTCCACGATATCCATTGGAGTATGATCGGAAGGGACTTTGAGAGATGTTTCCAAGTTAGAGAGCCACTGGTGGGTCGATCCGAAGCAGATCTAATCCAGAGGTGCACCAGAAGATTTGGAAAATACTTTGCTTTGATCACCTTGCTCCAGAGGCCGGGTTTCATAAGAATTCTCCAGAAAGTGTTGGTCGAGAGCGCCCTGTAGAAGAAAGGCAAGTTCCTAAGGCCCCAACCACCCATCGACTTAGGTTTTGATATAGCTTCCCATCTGCAGAGGTGATAGCCCGTGTGCTTCTTGCTGCCAGTCCAGAGGAAAGAGAAGATGAGTTGACGAAGAGTCTTCAGAACTGAAGTCGGGATGTGAGCTAACGCCATCCAATATACCGGGAAGCTTTCCAAGACAGTTTTTATTAGAACGTATCTTCCTCCTAATGAGAGCAATCTGTTGCACCAATGATGGATCTTGCTATTAAATTTGTCGAAAAGCCAGTGCCAATATTTGCTTGAATATCTGGAGGATTTTAAGAAGAAACCGAGGTACGAAAAACCCCTCTCTAGCTCGAGAGCATCCATGCCGAACAGTTCTTTTAAAGCTGATAGAAAAGTCTCCTGTGTATTCGAGACAAGGAAGATAGATTTGTGTATATTGATCTCCAACCCGGAAGCTGAGCATAACTTATTAAGGATAGAGTGTATAAGCGTCCATTCAACAAGGTTGGCCGAAGTCAGGATCAACACGTCATCAACAAATAGTATATGAAGGATATGTATATGTCCCGAAACTTTTACTCCAGTTAGGTGTCCCTCCGCTTGACTGTTTTTGAGTAAGATGCTGAGCCCTTCCAGGACCAAAATGAAAAGTAGAGGTGAGAGAGGGCATCCTTGTCGGAGCCCTCTCTCGCAGTGGAAAGTTTTGGTAGCTTCCCCATTAATGAGAATAGCTAGAGTGGCCGATGAAATGCAACCCAAAATCCAGTTGATGATAATCAGACCGAAGCCACACTGTAGAAGAACAAGATGCAGAAAGTTCCAGTTAATGCAGTCGAATGCCTTTTTTAGGTCCAGCTTTAGAAGAATGGCCTGTTGTTTTTTTGTCTTTAAACTGTGAATACATTCCTGTGCGACTCCAACAGCGTCGAGAATTTGTCTTCCTTTTAGGAAGCCAAGTTGTTCATCGGAAAGTGCCTTGGACAGAAAGGGGCGGATTCTTCTGGTGATAATCTTGGAGATTATTTTGTAACATAGGTTACATAGCGAGATAGGGTGAAAGTCTTTAAAATGTTTGGGCAGATTAGATTTGGAATCAGGACAACAAAGGTCTTGTTGAGCTGTGGGTTCACCACTCCTCTAGTTCTAGCATCCTCCACGACGTCCAAGAGATCCTGAAACATAATATCAAAAAAATGTAGATATAATTCAACTGACCAGCCGTCTGGTCCAGGGCTCTTTTCTTTTTTGAAACCCTTGAGCACCAAAAACAACTCCTCCTTTGTACAGGGTGCTTCTAAGGCTATGGCTTCCTCGATGGTGACCATCTTGGGGAAGAGACTAGCTAACTCAATATGTGCAGCAAGATATGGAGCAGAGGTATCCTTGAAAAAAGACTTAAAATGGTTGAAAGCAGCAGATTTGATACCTTCATGTGAATGGTGTAGATAGTCGTCTTCATCCTCAATGTCCCATAGATGCTTTTTGGATCGTCGAGCGCTGGAAAAACGGTGAAAATATCGTGTATTTTTGTCTCCGCCAGCAAGCCATAGCATCCTACTTTTCAGACGCCATCTCTCCTCATCTGCTCGAAGGTGGGTATTGCGCGCTTCCTCAAGGCCGAGAATTTTAAAATCAATGTCCGGGTTGTTGGCACCCTGAATCTTAAGGCGAAGTAGGATATCCAGCTCCTGTTCTATTCTGTGAAGGTCGGCCTGTTCTAAAATCTTTTTCTCTTTTAACCAGTGTATAGTTCGTGTTTTTAATCTGGAGAGTTTAACAGTCAGGTTTCTTTGGGGGTCACTCGGTGTCAAAAAGGAAGAATCTTCCCCAACCGATCTGACAAGGCTGTTAAACGATTCCTCGCTCAGCCATTGCAGATTGAATTTGAAAGGTTGTCCAGCACTGAAATGACCCGCGCCCAACTGTAAGCAAATGGGTGCATGATCAGAGAGGAATGGGAGGTTAACCCAAGATCAATAACTGCAAGAAGGCGAGAGCAGATCCTCAACAATTAAAAAATGGTCTAGTCTTTTGGCAATACTAGTTGGGCCCTGTCTCCCATTTCTCCAAGTGGGTAGAAGCTCCGCTGGCTTCAAGTCGACTAAAGAGTTTTTGTAAAAGATGTGACTAAAAAAACTCAAGAGTGGGTCAATCTGCGCCCTTTCGCCCCATAATTCCTCGGGGCTGGTGGTTAGATTGAGATCACCAGCCAGGATGAGATTCTTAGCAGCCAAAATCCCGAGATCATCAAGACGTTGCCAAAAAACTTTACGGTCAGCATAAGGGCCGTAGACATTGAGCAGGTTGATATCGACTTTTATCTCAAAACAGGTCCCGGAAAGAAGGATCCCTCCTAGACTGAGCATCGGGATGAAATAAAAAAGAGTGGGGTCCCACGAGGCCAGTAGGCCTCCCAAGTTACCTACCGAGCTTGCAGCGCAGGTCATCCAATTCGGACGGAGCAAGTGCATGAAATTCCTTGCTGTAGAAGCATCCACTAATGTTTCTTGAAGAAAGATGATTGTCCGATGAGACTGCTCCAGGAGTCTACGCATGGAGGCGAGTTTTAGGGGTCCTCCAACCCCTCTTATGTTGAGGGACAGAAGAATCATGACTTACCCCGGGCAAGGGATTTTAATCCTCTAAGCGCCCCTTGAATTGTAGCAGTATCAGATTTGCCCGAAGTCGCTGGTCTAGACAGAGTCTTTTTGCGTGCACTACGGGTTTTTAATGGCGAAAGTTCAAGCCCAATACCTCTCGACCAAGAAGGATCCGTTCCAGGTAAAAGGTTTGCGGAAGATGAAGATGGAAGGTCAGATGGAGTAGGTGAGGGTTGATAAAGAGCTTTCCCATGATAGGTATGGATGGGTATCGACTCGTAGGGAAGAGGGGGGGCAGGGGTATCATCCAGAAACATGGAATCCAGCTGGAGAACCGATTGGGTCGGCTCGGAGTATCCAGGAAGAGAGGACGGTCCAGGTGTATCCTCTATGAAAGTAGATGGTTGGTCGCTCGAGGCCCCGACCGATGGAACCGGTGGTATCAAAAGTTGTGGTGTTTGAGACGGTAGAGGGGTGGGGCCGTCTGTAACTGGTTCGGAAGGTGTTGGCAGGGGGGCAGTAAAAAGAGTTGGTGGGTCAGGCTTAATTGGAAGAGAGTCCGAGAAATTAGCAAACAAGAATTTGTCCGCCTGTTCATTTATGAAAAGTCTATCCCAAGAAGTGAAGGTATTGTAGAGTGAAGGACAAAAATGTTGAATCTTACCTATAAAAGAATCATCAGGTGGAAGGGTGTCCCTCCAAGGAAAAGGTGCCTCCTCCACATGTTGGCTGGGAGATGAGATGTAACCATCAAATGTTGAATCCTCCGCTGGATCCAAAGCGAGTACATGAGGTGGGAACTTATAGCAGTCTTTCCTCAAATCTCCAGTTCTGCGACAGAGGGAGTAGCGAAACGGAATGCCTAAGTAGTCTAGTCTCTGTGGTATCAGTTGACTGCGCCAATCAATCTCCAAGATTTCAGGTAGTCCAGCCTGTATATCAATTTCCACGTAAATCCTCACCATTCTTCTGTTTGAAACAGATAGGGAGGAGGAATCCACCCTTAGAAAATGGCCTATGGAGGCCCCTATTAGTTCAAGCGCTTGCTGGTTCCATAGTTGTAGAGCATTAAACTCAACTTTCATTACTTTGATCCCCAAATTAAATAAGCCTAACTAGTTTGGAGACTTTAGACTGATCTCGTTGTGTAATCTCAGCTATAAAATTATATCAAAGATTATAGCAGATCGGATTAAACCAATACTGTTGAGATCTCTCTCGGAGGAGTAGTTGGGTTTCCTCCAAGGGAGACAGATTCAGGATGCCATCGACACTGTACATGAATGTATCCCTAGTATTAAAAAGAAGAAATCCAAGTCTCTAGTATTAAAGTTGGATTTACAAAAAGATTATGATTATATTAACTGGGACCTGTTGCGTTTGATCCTCCTTCATATTGGTATGGGACAAAACTTGACTAACTGGATTATGAGCTGTGTGGTTTCCACTTCATATTCAGTTATGATTAATGGTGAGGCATCTGATTTCTTTAAAAGTGGTAGAGGTATAAGGCAAGGTTTCCCTTTATCACCTCTCCTATTTATCCTAGTAATGGAAGGTAAAGGTGAAGTGTCTGGTATTAAAGTGTCAAGGACTATAAAGATTCTTCATATGATGTTTGTTGATGATGTGGTCATTATGACTAATGCTAATATGCAGGAATGGTGGGAAATTGATAAGGTATTAAATTGTTTTTTTATTTCCTCGGGTTTATCTATCAATGAAACTAAGTCTACTTTTTATCAAGTTGGATTGTCGGATCTGGAGCTGTTACATTTTAAGGCTACATTCCCTTTTAAATTCTTGGAGCTGGATCACGGTTTCAAGTATCTGGGGTTTTTTATTAAGTCAGGATTTCAATGTATTGAAGATTGGGGTTGGTTGATTAAAAAGGTGGAAAAAAGGATAAGTAATTGGTGCTATAGGTGGTTGTCGATGGGAGGACGTTTCACTCTTTTGAAAGAAGTTTTGGAAAGTCGACCAATATATTGGTTGTCACTTGCGGTGGTCCCCTATTCAATCCTGAATACATTGAGGAAACTAATGTATAACTTTCTGTGGAAAATAAACAATGATTCACATCAGATGCATTTGTGTAACTGGGAACAGATTGCGCTTCCAAAAACCTTTGGAGGTTAGGGTTTCGAAACATCTTTGATTTTAGTAAGTCTTTGGTCGCAAATACTCTTTGGAGAGTACTTAATGGAGAGGGAATTTGGCATAGAGTTATTTGTGACAAGTATATGCACAATAAATCGGTGGTAACCTGGCTCAGATCATTTTCTTTCTAGCTTAATGGCGCATCTAGAATTTGGAGTGGCTTGGTAAAAGTTATCTATTTTATCACACATGGATTATGCTGGAACCTAGGAACATGTCAACAGATTGCTTTAGGAAAGGATCGGATTTTGGGGATGGGAAATTCCTCTTTCCTATCAACTAATTTGATGTCTGCTTTAAATCATAAGGATATCAAGATGTTGGCCCAGGTCAGGATACACATAGAAGATCAGACTCCTTCATCCAACTAGCTAAGCAGTTTTGATTTGGATCTCTCCGGTGAGATGGAAAAGGAATGGGATCAGTTTATACATGCGCTTATTAATTCAGGTGCTCTATTACATGAAGAAGACAAATTAATGTGGACTGGAGGCAATGATTCTGGAATTCCATCAGTTAAAAACTTCTATTTGACCATCATTAAATCGAAAAATTTGATAACGGTGGAGACTTGTTAGGAGATCCATCTGGAAATGGAAAGTGCAATTAAAGATCAAACTATTCCTCCGATTGGCTTTGGAAGGTAAAATTCTTACCTGGGACTCATTGCAGAAAAGGGGTTGGGCAGGACCTGGGCGATGTCCACTGTGTAAAATGGAATCAGAATCTATCTTTCATCTCTTTAAGTCCTGTACTTTTGAAACAACAATTTGGGATATAATGATAAAATACTTAAACTTAAAGTGTTACTGGACTGGGAGTACTCTATCTGATTGTATAAAAAACTGGTATGAGGACAAGTCTTCACCTACTCAGATATCAGCTCTTATTTGTTGTCATATTTGGCATGAACGAAATAAGGCTATCTTCAAAGAATCCATTACATCAATTACGATCGTGATCTATAAAACAAAGGCTCTAATAAACATAACCAACACACAAATGAGAGACAAACTTCCTCGAGAAATTATGATCACCTACAAAAGAGATTCGACCTCAGCCTGGTTCGATGGGGAAACACAAAATGATGGCAGCTTGTGTGGGGCTGGTGGTATTATTAAAACTTTGGAAGCTTCAGTATTTAAATGGACCTTCAACTGCGACAGAGGTACCAATACCAAAGTCAAACTCTTAGGAGCTTAGGCTACTCTTTTTCTTGCGAATACTCTGTCAATTTCTCGTATACATGTATTGGGAGACTCGAAAGTAGTAATATATTAGCTACTTAACAAAGGCAGTTTCCAGGTATCTGCGGTGGAAGGATGGAAAAATAGAATCAAAACATTATCTAAGTATTTTCTGTCCATTAACTACCAACACATTTTCATAAATTTTAATGTTGAAGCAGACAAGCTTTCGAAGCTGGCATTGGAGGAGATTGAAGGCATTTTATTCTATCATCAATGGATCAATGGAGCAAAAGGACCCATAAGACAGATTAGAGTCCATTAATCAGTTTTGTGTGGATCTATTCCTGTGATCGACATTCTTTCTTTTGTTGAGACATTTGGGAGATTGTTTTTTTTGTCGTTATGATAGTGTCTGGCTTTTGTCAGATCAATTAGTTTAGAAAGTGCAGTGGACTGATCACTTTCATATTTTTCTTTTGAAAGACTGGAACTGAATCCTTTTGAATGATGTTGTATTTGGATTCTCTTGGATGACATGGGAGATGTAAAAAAAATTA
Organism: Picea engelmannii; assembly: GCA_009831015.1. Classification (NCBI taxonomy): domain Eukaryota; kingdom Viridiplantae; phylum Streptophyta; class Pinopsida; order Pinales; family Pinaceae; genus Picea; species Picea engelmannii. The sequence goes on from ML789440.1 coordinate 192,120, forward strand.
TATGATAATATAATTAAGCAATTTTTTTCTTGGAAAAAACGTAAATGCACCCTTCGAAGTCTTAGAAAGAGCCATGTCTACAACTAGCAATGACCATAAAAGGGTGTGGTGGGCTCATGATTGTATGAGGTAATTTTAATTTATAGCAAACAAAACAATGTACATAAAGAAATTATCATTAAGTGTAATTTTAATTTATTTAATTAACATATTTTATAAATGGTTAAATGAAATTTTCCAAGTAACTTAGAATAAATCATAAAGTTAGTTTAAGTGTTAATTGAATCTATTGGTGTTACTATGATATTGTTGATACCATCTTAGAAATGAGAAAGTGCTTTGAAAATTAGAATTATTTTATTTGAGAATTAATTTGTTATCTTGATAATGACCTTTATCTTTTTTTTTGTTAACACCCATAACATACATCATGATATGACATTACGACATATACATTTGATTTGAATATCTTTGTGTTAGGAGAATTGTAGTTTGCAATTGTCTTTATGTTTATGTTAATAGTATATATCATAACAACGTGCGTGAAAAACAATCAATTTATTTTACCAAAGAAGTCACTCGAATTGGAAAACTACTTTGATATAAAGCATTATATGAAGACAAGGTTGAATATAATAGTTTGATTGTGATTTGTAATTGAACATGAAACTAATTTTTTCACTCTATGTTGAATATTAGAGTTTGAATGTGATTTTTATTATACACATAGAAGACTCTATGTTGAATATTAAAGTTTGAATGTGATTTTTATTATACACAAATTGTTTATTATCTAATCATGAATAATGTGAAAAATTTCTATATTTCTTTTTAACAAATATGTTTTTTAATTAATTATATATATATATATATATAACTAACTTAATTTTAATAGTAAAAAATAAATGAAAACTTTTGATTGAATAAGCTATCATAAAAATAACTTAATTTTAAAAGTAAAAAATAAATGAAAACTTAAGATTAAATAGCAAAGTTTAAATGTGATTTTTATGATAAAAGAGGAATGCAATCAACTAAAATTTTTATGATTCTCATGGTTTTGAGGAGTCTCTAAATATGCAAACATTCCATTAAGAATTAAGAACGTATGGACTACAATCCATTACAACCAATTATGAAGAATTTAGATAGAAAGAGGTTGCCTCAATAAAATTATTAATGAGAAGGTAAAAGATGTAAAAGCTAACTAAACATGAAATTATATATTTGGTAGAAAAGAAAGACATCCTCAACTATCAAAGAGCTTAATGGTTTTCAAGTTAAAGTTAACATGACATTAAATCATAAAGAAAAGGAAAAGGAGGTAATGTAAAAGGGAAATTATATATTTGGTAGAAAAGAAAAACATTCTCAACCATCAAAGAGCTCAATGGTCTCTTGACATGTCATTAAATCATAAAGAAAAAAAAAGGGGAAGGAGGTAATGTAGGTGAAACATCTCTACCCATATACTTTTTAGGAGCTTGGATCTTCAAGGAGGATTGACTTTTAAGAAATGGGAAAAGATAAAAGACCACATTTTAGCTAATGATCCATTTTCATTTTAAAAAAGGTTCAATGTGTGAACCTACTACCTTTCTAAATGAATCACATGCAACTGGACCCTATCATCCCCAATGATGCATTTTCATTTAAAAAAAGGTTCAATGTGTGAACCTACTACCTTTTTAGACGAATCACATGTAGCTGGACCCTATCATTCCCAAAGGAAGGTCTATTGAATTATTGAATAGATAAGGGTATTGAACTATTGAATAGATAAGGGTGGTGAGGGATAATGATTTGAAAGGAAAGTTATTTGATTTGCAATGGGTTATGGTCATCCCCAATGCTGCTTAATTGTTGTTTCACTAATTTAGTACTTTGGATATTAATAAATGCATTACTTAATGGTTAACTTAAACCATTGTTTTACTAATTTAATGCCTTGGATATTAATGCATGCATACTAAATGGTTGATTTAAGGTCACTTTTTAATTACACAAATATGCATGTTTTATTTATCTAATAAATAATTTACATATTTATTAGACATTTTATATAAAAACATAAAAAAAAATAACTTCAACACCCACTCAAAATTTAATGTGATTTTCATCCCTGGATTTTAGTATATAAGGTTTTTTTCAAAAATGTCCACATAAAGAACCGATTAAGGTTTGAAACTCGTTCTTCCATAGTCTTTTAAGCTCAATGCAAAAAAAATAAAATAAATTTCCATGAAAAGATAATCTTCAACAATAATAGACTCCAAATAGGCACACTAAAATAGATCATTATTATTTGCATAATCTAATATTCATCTTAAACATCCTTACTTGCTTTTGGGTAGCATTTTGATCGTCTTGGAGCAACTAGATGAAGTACTCATTTTGTGTCAATTAAATCTTGAGCGTCATTTTCTTTGTTTGCTAGCATGTTTGTGATTTACGGGACTAGCCCATGGTCTAAGAAATCAGGACCCAAGGGAAACTAAGCCATCAAAATCACCCGGGCATTGCACCCGGGTTGGGCCACACCAACCCTTATCATGGTTGGATTTTGGGTGTCTCCTCCCAAATATTGCAGAGTTTCGAGCTTGGTTTTCCATACAGAACAAGGTTGTTTGAAACCAATCGCGCTAGCGAGACTTGACACTGAACGTTTATGATTAATATTGATGTTAATATGAATATTATAATAGTATGGAGAGTCTTAGAAGCCGCAATGCAGGGAGGATGTGTCCATTCATTCCTCTTATCACATGTATAATTTCCTCCAAGATATGTGCCCAAATGGAAAATCCAATAAACCTATTACAAACCACATCATAAATGATAAGTTTAGTTTGTAAAATATGCATCGTGAAATGCTTAAACTCACTTTTCACATAATCTAGATAGTGAATGAGAAACTAGGAATTTTACACTAAAAGGGAAGGCACTTTTAGGGCCATTGTTGAGTTGTCACAATGCCTACAATTACAATAGAAATTTTGTCCAACATATGCTTGTAGGATTTAGTGTTATCATTTCTCAAAATCATATGTCTTTCTTTTGTAAAGAACCTAAGAT
>ML789440.1:210593-220740 GCA_009831015.1 Picea engelmannii
TGCCACTTTTATGTGCTTGATGAACAATGTGCTCAGCAAATTCCTAGACAAATTTGTACTGGTTTTTATTGACGATATATTAATTTACTCCAAGAATAGAGAGGAACATGAGGAACATCTTAGACTTGTACTTCAAGTGCTAAGAGAACATCATCTCTATGCCAAATTTAGCTAGTGCGACTTTTTCCAGAAGAAAATACATTACTTGGGCCATGTCATATCTGAATAGGGAGTAGCAGTAGATCCTGACAAGATCAGGTCTATCATGGAATGGCCTACCCCAAAGGATGTTTCGGATATCAGATCCTTTATGGGCTTAGCAGGATACTATAGGAGATTTATAAAAGGATTCTCCAAGATTGGTTGTCCAATCACTGCCCTCCAGAAGAAGGGAGATAAATTCACGTGGACACAAGAATGTGAAGAAAGATTTCAATCCCCGAAACACCTTCTGACCCATGCACCCATGCTGAAGATCGTTGATCCCGAAAATGACTTCCTCGTGTGCACAGATGCCTGTAAGGAAGGGCTTGGAGGAGTCCTTATGCAAGGAGGAAGTGTAGTCTGCTATGAATCCCGAAAATTGAATGAGCACGAAGTCAACTATGTGACCCATGATCTAGAGTTGGCTGCCATAGTGCACACCTTAAAAATGTGGAGACATTACCTCCTGGAAAGGAAATTTGTACTCATGACAGACCACTATGGATTGCGATATCTGTTTGACCAACCAAAGCTCAATGCCAGACAAGCTAGGTAGATGGCCCTCCTTAGTGAGTTTGATTTTGAAATCAAACATGTTAAAGGAAAGGAAAATAAGGTGGTCAATGCCCTTAGCAGAAGTATGAAAACAATTCACCTGGCAGCAGTGAGCACCTGCGAGATGAATGTCAAAGAAAGAGTCAGGAATGCACAAGAAACATACACATTCTTCAAGACCGTGACCTCGTACCTGGAGCAAGAACCCACAAGAATAAAGTATGAAGGGTACCAGATGATAGATGGAGGTCTGCTAACTTACAGAAACAGATTGTATATTCCAGATTGTGACGACTTGAAGAGGTTCATAATGGATGAACTACATAAAAGACCATATACAATGCCTAGAATTCCAACAAGTTAAAGCAGAACACTGGCACCCAGCATGATTATTACAACCTCTACTAATCCCGGAATGGAACTGGGAAACCATTTCCATGGACTTCATCACCGGATTACCAACATCGACCAAACAGAATGACACCATCATGGTAGTGGTGGATACACTGAGCAAGTCCGCCCATTTTATCCTCGTCAAATCGACTTGCAAGACAATAGATATCGCTAGCATATTCATAAAGGAGATATTCAGACTACATGGTATACCTAAAGAGATCGTGTTTGACAGAGACACGAAATTTACTTCCAACTTTTGGAAATCCTTGATGGTTGGTTTGGAGACCAAATTACTATTTAGCACAACCTATCATCCTCAAACCGATGGACAGATGGAAAGAGTGAACCAAATATTGGAATACATGCTAAGAATGCATGTAATGCATCAACCCAAGAAGTGGGAAGATTACCCGCCACTGGTGGAATTCGCCTACAACAACAGCTACCAAGAATCCCTGAAGACGAGTCCTTTCGAAGTCCTCTATGGTAGACCGTGCAACACTCCAGTCAGTTGGAGTAATCCTGTAAACATAACTTCTATTGGACCCGACATGCTGAAAGAAATGGAACAACAAGTGATTCAGATAAAATAGAATCTGAAGGTCGCTCAGAGCAGATAGAAAAGTTACGCCGACCGAAAGAGAACTCCAAGAGAATTCAAGACGGGAGACCACGTATATATCAGAGTTAGGCCCAGGAAGAGTTCTCTGAGGATGGGAGCTTGTGCCAAGTTGGCACCTCAATATTGTAGACCCTTTGAAGTTCTAGATAGAGTGGGACCTGTAGCCTATCGGCTAGCACTTCCTCCCATAGTAAAAGCACATAATGTTTTCCATGTTTCATTATATAATTGACTGGTCTGTGATCCAAGTGGAACTGAAGGGTGAATTCCTGCTAGAACCTCAATGCATACTGGACAGAAAGGAAACCCCACTCAGGAACCGAACCATTGCACAGGTCAAGGTGCAGTGGAAACATTTTGGCCCAGATGAGGCTACCTGGGAAATGGAAGATGCCATGAAACATGCATATCCGATTTTGTTTACTTCTGTACATACACATCATATTGATAAATAGAACATTGAGGACGATGTTCCTTTAAGGGGGAGGGAATTGTAACACTCTATTTCCCCCAGTCTGTAAAAATAACTATATTGGCCAAGAACTATGACAAACTCAAAGACGTGAATGTTTGATTTGACGGACCTTTTTATAAAAGGTCGATGAATGTAAATTATGTTATGATTATGTGTTGCATGGATACTGGGAGGGGGATGTGCTAAAAGAGACCACGATGGCTAATGAGAGGTGGTGGAAGGGACCTGGAATGGTTGCGTTAACTTCCACCGAGCCAATACCATACTGGTTTTACTTTCTCAAAGACCAAAGCAACTCTCTGACCCCAGAATGAATTTCCCGTCAGATTGGTAGGTGGGGAGGCTCCTCAAGAGTTAATGAGGGGATGGAGGTGAACCGCCCATCCGTAATAGCTCCCAAACCTGACCGCGGACGGGGAAATTCGCGCCACACACAATCTTGCAGAGAAAAGGCAAGAGAGGAAGTGTGGTAAGCGGGGGAAGAGAGAACGCATGCGACAGGGATCGCGGGGAAGAACTAGAGAAACTCTGGAAACACAGAGAGAGTTTTGAATAGAGGAGAAGGAGAGTAACCTTCGTCTTTGACTTCCGTTGAGCTGGAAGTAGAAAATTGAACCTCAAGCATCGTGGTCTAGCTCGAGGGTGGCTAGTGGTAAATCCGTTTGGAGTCACTGAGCCTACGGTTGGGTGGAAATGAGCACCCCTCTCAGCAGTCGCGTCACACCTGGGGTTTTATGATAAGTGTTATGTCTTGTATTTTTGAATTGAATGCATGCTCATGTTTATACGCTCATAAATGGTTTCTGTATGGAAGTGTTTGCCTGTGTTTTGATTTGGAGACAAGGGATACATGCTTATACTTATATGACCATAATCGATCTATGTATAGAATGAGTAGGTTCATAATACAAGTCTGTTCCCTTGAGAATTGTCCTATCTACTTGGCTCGCGCTATGCCTTGGTTTAATTTCCCAAAGGCACTTCTCTCGAGAAGTTTCCTCGCACTCCAGAGTCGGAGTGAGTCCCTCGAAAGGACTACCATGATAGTAAACCCACAAGTTTTCTTTACCCCTACCACCGAATTTATAGCTCGGCGAATTAGGAAGACTTTTACTCAGGTCACCAAGCCTAGGGATAATTTACTCAAGAACCCTCTGAAAGATCTGTCGGAGCTCTATTGCCCGTCGACCTTAACCTTTGCATAGGCAAGAGGGTGGACTTTGCAACGTCCTGAAAAGTCTCGGAGTATTCAGACCTGTTCATCGACATTTCGGCGTTTCAACACCTGGGAAACCAAAGGGCAAGACCCTTCGTCGTCACAAGTCGCGAAGTCCCGGTATGCGAAACTCCGAATTAGCTTAGTGTGAATAGGTTTCGGCATTTCGGCGTTTCGACACCCGGGAAACCAAAGGGCAAGACCCTTCGTCATTGCAAGTCGCAAATTCCTAGTATGCGAAACTCTGAATTAGCTTAGTGTGAATAGGTTTCGGCATTTCGGCGTTTCGGCACCCGGGAGACCAAAGGGGAAGACCCCTCGTCTTCGCAAGTCGCGAAATCCCGGTTCATGAAACTCCGGGAGGATCTGAACCTTCCATCGGAGGAGACGTGTGGTGAGCGATCAGAGTTCGGGGAAATCTCTGAAACCCCGTAAGCCATTGGATCTCGTAGGACAACAAGGGGGTTAAGGATGAGTGTCCTTCAACGCCCTTAAGCTCAGGAGGGATAGTGACCGTCAGATCCAGATCAACGATGTTCGTTGATCTCCTACATGAATTCCCATATCGAAATTCGGGGATTTGAGTGACAAGAGTTCTGGAGTCGTTGCATCGTGAACTTCCGGTTCACGAAACTCCGAAGAGATCTGGACCGTTGGATCCATATCATCGAGGACCGTCAGATCTCGTACAAAGACTCGACTCGCTTGCATCTCGAACTCTCGGTTACTGAAGTCTCAATACGACCAGGATCGTCGGATCAGGGGGGAGATTTGCAGCCGTCGATCTCAATGAAGGGACAATTTCGGGTTTCGGGGTTTGAAGAGTTGAAAGACTCGACTCGCTTGCATTTCAAACTCCCGGTTACCAAAGTCCCGATACGGCCAGGACCGTCGGATCAGGGAGGAGATTTGCAGCCGTCAATCTCAACGAAGGGACGATTTCGGGTTTCGGGGTTTGAAGAGTCGAAAGACTTGACTCTCGGGCATCGCTGAGTCGCGAAATGCGAAAGGTGCCTCTTGGCTTGGCCTGGGGTCATAACTGATGATCACATGGAGGCGAAGCCCGCGCTTGGTGCTTGAGTTGTACATGATGGGTTTTCAATGAAAGAACTAGCGGATTGGTTTAGTGAAGGTTCCGACAAGAAGAGCTAGTCTGCACTAGGACCTCGTAGGAACTCGGGGATTCTATCCCTCGAGAAAGAAAGGAGAAAGAGGCAAAAAAAAAAGAAAAAAAAAACCTATTATGCCGTAGTGGGTGTGTGTCAATTAGGTTATAATATTAGATGCATAGATCTCACATCAATAAAATAACTTACAAATTAAAATATATTTACAATTGTAAAATCATACTAGCACATCCACATCAGTAGTGGATGGTGAACGTTGATAGGAATCACTATCAGTTAATCATCTTAGAAAAACCACTAAAAATTCCACGTGAATGTAATCAATATACCTTCATGCCCCAAATTTAAGGAACTATTGAATTCAAGAAACAACAAATGAAAAAGAGAAGCAAGTTGGGAAGTTAAGCATGGTGTTGCCAAGAAGCCTTAACCAAAAGTGGATGTTGTCAGAACGCTGAGGATGTTTTTGCAAAAAAAAACCAACCTCAACACTCCTCCAAGCACACAATCCCAAAGATGCCCAAGAAGCCATGTGCTTGCATGATCGAACGAGTTTGTTTCTTAATTTTTTTCACATATTTTATAACTTAGGGGAAAATATTCATTATACATCACCAAGGAAATATTAGGTTTAGGTACCTCATAATCTTCTACCATTTGAATTTGGGTTTTTAACCTTTCCATGAATCTACTTGTACAACTCAAACACGAGAAAACCTAAAACATTTTTAGTGTTTACAAACCGGTGGCGATTTTACAGATCAAAATAGAATGATTCTTACATGGAATTGCACAACCTAAAAACGAGAAAACCTAAAACATTTTTAGTGTTTACTAACCAGTTGCAATTTTACATATCAAAATAGAATGATTCTTACATGGAAATGCATTTGATCTTGTAGATGTGGTAGTGACTGAAATTTCTATTTTGGCACTAATACTTTTTAATGTTACATTGAATATTCAATTAGAGTACCGACATGGAGGAATGTAATATAAATTAACATTACACTAATTTGTGGTGTTTGTGCCTCTCAATCTGCCGAATATTATGTACTATTAGTCTTTCATTGTCATGTATGCACATGTTGGATTTCTCGAATGGAAGCTTTGTAAGTATACACATACATACATGGAGATTGCATGACATACATGAATCTAGGTACCTAATTTCCTAAACCATATTATGTTAGAGGTGTTATGAGGCACAAAAACCAAAATTAAAGTAAGAAAAGTCATTTACCCTAATGGCCTCAAAGCTTTCAACATTCCCTTGAGCACTATATCAGAGCAATATATCCTTTTCTTTGTGGCAATCGCACACATCAATCCCCATCCCATTGTGAACAATTATATGTACTGTTATGCCAACGACCTAAGACCTAGTATAAAAGAAAAACCCTTATCTTTTAAAAAGAAAAAACCTAATATTTTTCATTCCTAAAAAAACAAATTGTTACTATTATCAAATTCAAAAACACATTTTTTTTCCTTTTATTTGAATAACACTCGAATATCATTGCAAAACAAAATCCAAGAGTGAAAAGGGTATATTCATAGCAGTGAATAATCCCTAGCCTAGCTACCACTCATTTGTTGTGATTGACATCTAGTAAAAAATCTAAGGAGCTAATATAATCCATTAAACCATGTTCCAAAACATGTTATCTACAGAAAACCATAAATATAACATTCAAATCCTAAAAGAAAAATACGGTACTTTAATTCTGCAAGCTTCATAAAACCTTAAGCATCTGAAAGGCTCAGTGACGCCATGGAAATAAGTCACAGGAACAAGATCGAATCGCCTCTATATCTTGCAAAGAACTTTTTCTTGACCACCACGAGAGGGTTCTTAGCATTTCAAGCACAATAATCACTCACACTTACCCTAATTTCTCTATAAATTGTCAATCACATTGCCACCTAGTTAATTAAGCATGGAATTCATCATCGGATTAGATTGAAGAGGACAGATGGTAGAGACATGTATGATTAAATACCTAATGAAAGTGCCATGTCCATGGCTACCCACAACTAGAAAATGTGCTCCCAACTTGGTCGTGGCCTCATATATCCTCTCCTTGGCCTCACCAATCACAACACATGGGTCTCTCTATGTTCACACCATATCGAACACATATATTGAGAGCTAGCTTCAATATCCTCTGGGCGGTCTTCTTCATTTCCAATTCAAGAGGCTCTAACACTTTATCATTAAGGATATACGCTGCACAATTAATGCACGTTCTGCACCATTTGTTCCATAAAGAAGCAAAAGTAGAGGCTCCCACTCATCCCACGAACACATGGTAAATAAGTGGAATAAAAAACTTAAAAAAACACAGTAGAAAACCCTAAAGGCTTGCCACTCACAGTAAAAATCCATGGAGCAGTTATTAAAGTGGGGCATTAATAACTTGACCAGCCATTATTATGCTAATCACCCTTTTTAATGATGAACAAACATGTTTTGTTGTGTTAGGAAGTTAATGGTTGAAACCATAGCCCTTCATTTATTGCGATGACGAAGAATATTCAGAGCATATGAAATCCTATGCATAGAAATCACATTATTAAAATCCCATTAATTATAGCGATTTTCATTCGCCTATCAGCGTAAAAATCATATAAGAGAATACTTTGAAAATTGATTTACCCTTGAGAAACCCATGGAGGAAAAACTCCAATCAAAATTAAGGATTATATGCTTTGTTTTTATTATTCCCAAATTTAGAATGCAAATTACAAAGAAAAATTGTCTCAATATGGACAAGGGAGACATTATGGCATTATGACATTATGACATTAGTCGACTTTGATTTTCTTAGAGATGAAACACTAAATTACTACTATAGGAATGAAACTCTTTTTCTCCCTTCAATATTAAGGTTTTAAAACCTTTTAATAATCATTAGGGGTAGGGGTAGGGTTTTTGCATTCCGCAATTTCTTATTAAGCTTAGGGTTTTTAGCCCTCTAGAGTCGTATCGAAAGACAATACATCGATAGCTCCACATATTTGGGTGATAGGAGATGGCATGGCTTCTACTTGGTACTATGGGTGATTAAAAAGACAACCAACTTTGTTGTGGTATAACTGCCACATGCAGAATTTGTTTTTGTACTTCTTTATGTCCTTAGAAAGTTGGTCTTTACTACGATTTGGGCAGTTTAGGAACCCACATTCCAGTTATAAAATTGGGATAATGTTGAGGTTGTTTTTCAGATTTGGATAACTTGACAAACCCCTTTCTCGTTCAAAGTTTGAACTAGACCTTTAATTTTCTTCAAAATTGATAATTTATGAAATAGTGTTTCTATTTCAACTTTCAAGATTTGGATTTCAATGGTGTTTTTGAAAATTTCATAATGTTCATTATGTCATAGTCGTTGTTATGCACCAAACCACCAAAATAACATAAAAAGAGAGAGATAAGTAACTCTAGGCCTTGAAGAGAGAAGAATGAATGTGAAGCCTCTTCGAAGGGATAACCTCCTTTTACAATAAAACAAATGTACAAGACGAGATGATACTAAAACTAGATCTCCTTGGTGTGTGTGTGTGTGTGTGTGTACAAATGATACAATTACAATTAAAGGGTCTAGCTGACAATACTAATATAACAACTCCATATCTAGAACTTTACATGGGGCTTTATGCTTAATATGGGGTTTTATCTAGGGCTTAACATGCCCCTCCCCTTCATACTAATGATTCCCTCAACACTTGATTAACTACAAATTTAAAATAACATTAACACAAATTTATAAAACAATTTTAGTGTCAGTTAGTAATTAAAAAACAAAAAATAAATAAACACAACATTTAAAAAAATTCCAAACAACTTGTTAACTTTTTCTTCCAACTACCCAGATCACTTAAATCTTAATGAAGAAACAAATCATTATATATATATTAACCTAATCATATTAAATATTTGGAAAATGCTATCTTCATTTATACATTAAACACTCTTTCTTAATATAAAAACTTCAAATTATGAAAATAATCATACCAAATGATAATAATAATTAACATCATAGATTTTTCATAAGACATTAAACCTATTGATAGACTTAACCAAATAACATGTAGATTAAAATATTAACAAATCTTGTATACATCATCTTCTTTTTTTACAGTTTTTACCTTGTCTTATTCCCACTTAATTGGGTTACAATTCTACTGTTTCCCACTTAATTGGGTTAGGATGCCCTCTTTTTCTCTTTATCCTTCCATTTAAAGATGTGTCACATAAGTTGGATAGCTAGTTCTACTCTTATTCCCACTTAATTGGGTTAGGATGCCCTCTTTTTCTCTTTATCCTTCCATTTAAAGATGTATCACATAAGTTGGATAGCTAGTTCTACTCTTATTCCCACTTAATTGGGTTAGGATGCCCTATTTTTCTCTTTAGCCTTCCATTTAAAGATGTGTCACATAAGGTGGATAGCTAGATCTTCCCAGGAATCTTATATTTAAAACCACCAATGCATGCAGGGAAATTCCAGATTGAAGGCTCTAAATTTGAACTGCCCTAGATAAAATGTTGCACCCCTGAATACAATAACCATGGATAGACTTACTGATAACTGTGTCAAAATTCCAAAACTCCATTCATAACATGTTTTCAATTTCATCCATTCTTTCTCCACTTTGTGGGCTCGCAAATGCTACTTAGCACTGCATAATCAACCAACCAATTCAAACCTGATTAAACCATGAATTGGAATTGGTAATTTCATTCGTAGTAGTAAAGTTATATTGAAAACTGGAGAGAGCAAAAAGCCAACCTCTTGCAGCAACTTGAATGATTGATTCTGCTGAAGAAACAACATTAGTCACATCCCTCTCTTCATGCCCTGCACCGTTTGTACTTTGCTCACTCTGTTTGCAATCCAATCTTATGCCAAACCTCAAGTCTTCTCCACAGAAAACACTACTTTTTGCTCTGCTCCTGCTCTCAAGTGGATCAACAAGAGCACTGTTATAAACTGCTTGAAGTTATGAGCTGGGAGACTTAGATAGTGGAGGAATCGAATCTGGAAGCCCAACTGTGTCACCATGAATACTGGGCTCTCCACAAAAGCTTGTGCTTTTCTTCATTGGCCTCATGTTTTGCATTCTCTCTGCCATTAGGTTTTCGACATTGACCGAGACTTCTTCAATGGGGTCATTGCTCTCCCGCTGAAGAGTGGAGGCATGTTGATTGATAGAATCGGATTATGCTAATTCCCTGTGGAAGGACGTCATGTCAATGAATGTATTAGAAGATTGGCCCTCCCTTTCACTAACTTTAGATCCTCCAGGACCGCTTGAGGAATCTGACTTGATGTTATAGATAAAATATACCACGCAAACAAACACGGTGAGGCTACACTCACTTCTTGATATTCAATGAAGACAGATTACATGTTTATATAGGAAAAGACTCTCCCGAGTCGGCTACATGCAAACCAAAAGACAACTAGACAACTGACTCTTAACTAAGCACTGACTCTTCTAACTGGCGCTTACAACCCGCGCTTATTACTGGTGCTAACAACTAG
>ML789441.1:15779-34997 GCA_009831015.1 Picea engelmannii
TATGATGCTTCTTGAAGTATGTTACAGGACAAACAAGACATAAAAGAAAATCATAACAATTTTCTAATTATAAATTCCTGCAAAAGGGAAACCTATTATGCAGCAAACTTATATATTACAATCCGATTTATGAAGAAGACAAAGTTATCATTCACAAACAGAATCAACAACTGTTATGTCTTTTATCAATTTGGAAGAAACAAGATATATATGACAGTAATAAGATTATATCACTTGAATTTTATTTAGATAGAAAAGTAATACTAAACCATAAACAAAATGATATACAAAACTTGAAACACAATGTTGATATATTGAAAAGCAAAAGCTATGACAAAACATCAATTCTTCTTTAGTTTGTATCAGAATTCTATATCCTTGTTCTCCCACAACTGAGGATGATGATTATTACAAAAATCATAAGTATTTATAAGACTCTTCACAAGGTAAAACTCCCTTGTGGATAATATCAAAATAAAATACATAATCTGGGAAAAATCCCCAAAATATTCTAAACTAAGAAAATAAAATGTAAGTGAAATCCTTGAGATATCCTCTAACTGCTCAACCACTCAATTGCAAATTCGAATTTACCTGTAATAGACAAAAAACAACAAGTTAGAAAGATAATTTCTTGATAAAATGGCTAAAAATCTGGTCCTGTAGACTAGCTACAGAATCAGCTGATTCTGTAGCTGGTCTAATTTAAGAACAGACCTGTTTTAAGTCAATTAAAATTAACAAAAATATATTCAAATCATAAAAAACAAATATTTAATTTCTAATTAAAAACAAGCAAATCACCTAAATCACAACAAACCAAAACTGCTATGCTAATTTAGGACAAACTAAATCTTAATTTAATCTAATTCAATCAAAACAAATATCAAATAAATCTTTGGTGTGAATGCAACTCATATACAAAATCTGTCCATTTGTTTTGCATATCAATAAATCCATCTAGAATTGAGTGTAGGGAATTAAGGATGAAAAAATCTTGCCACCATATCCAAAGCACACACCAGTTCCATAGCAGCTTCAACATTGGCAATTAGATTGAAATCACACCACTCCTGAAGGAAGCCACATCACCAATTACCCACCTACAGTACTTTAAAAGAGAGGTCTGCCAATATAAAACTTTTGCCAAAAGTATCATGGATGGCCACAAGCTGTGGCTCAGAGCATCAACAAGTAGCCACGATTGTCAAAAACCTGGTAGACAAAGCTTTCAGAAGCAACCACTGCCTCTGACATTGCCCTGTCATTTCATGCTTCTCTTGTGTATGTATTGTCTTTGTTTCCTCTTGTTGGTATTCTTTAAAAAGCCCTTGATCCATAACTAATCATGTTGCAATGGAAATTCATCATTACACCATTAACATGACTACAAGAAGCGAACCAAGCATAGATGAGAGATCCCAATTACTCACATCTAGAATTTAATGCATGATTACATACAGTAGTAAAATCTTTTTATAATTTACAAGAATGCCTCCAAGATTTGACTCAGCATATTCCTCTACTTTCATCCATTTTCCTCTCGAAGTTACCTTGGCTATAACTGCTTTTAGATTGTTAATGGAATTCAAACCCTGTGACTTGAGAGAACATTTTCAACTAGCTCTTTAGCAGCTCGAAGAATTTCTTCCCTATTTTGATCCCCCAAAGACTCTAGTGCCTGTTCTATATGAATATTTATCTCTTCTAAATATTCGAGTAAGCATGCATTTAGAAAAATATCATGGCCCCTTTCTTGGACATTTCTGTTCCCTAACAATTTTACACATGTGAAATGAAGTAATCCAAGAACCTCGCCATAATCTTTTTGTCTCAGAAACAATGTTGTGAGTGATTTTATAATTTTTACAATAGCATGCACAATCCTGGTATCCCCTCTTTGCAACAACTTAATGATTGTTTCCATAAAGTCAAGTGTTGCATGAGAGAGTTTTTTCTTAGTTTGTGAATAATCATTGTCATTGGAGGCCCCTCCCATGGCATGACCTTCTCGAGGATGGTTTTCATGAAAGTTTGTGACATTGACAGAGCTACATTCCATATTGGCAAGTGTCACAATCCAAGAAACAGAAAATCACTTTCCATCTTCAGCCAAGTCATCAAATCCCTGTTTTGACTTTACACCATCCAAACTCCCATCAATACAAAGACCATTTGCAGAAGAGGGTACAGCAATAAGAAGATCTGGAATCCATGGCTTTAACGCACCTAGAACAGACACTGCATACTTAGATCCAACAACAGATTCACGCAAAGTGATAAGATCAAGAAGATTGTTTGCCACATTAGAGGCTTCAGTATCTAACTCACTTGAGCTCTTTAGACACAGATATAACAATTTTGCAGCGTATATACAGATAAAAATATATTTCCAGTCATTTCCTGTGAACTTCTGAGATGAAGACCATTTCTCAATTTGCTATTTCAGATATAGAATAAATGTAGATGCAAATTCTAACATCTTGCCTTTACTGGGACCTGTGTCACCAGACTTAAAGCATTGATATCAGCAATTGACTTCAGAAAATTTGTAGCTATCCTGGCCACGAGAACAATCCTGCTTGCTTCACTGGTATCTGTTTTCCCATTAATACCTTCATCTATAGCATTTGAAATTTCTTCCAAGGACGCTCTTCTCCTTGACTTCCATTCGTGAACCTGAACATGTTTCCTTCTTGAGTAATCTCTTGAAATTCCTTCAATTGCTCCATAAATGGCACACTTTCCCTCCACTTTGAAGATTCATATGAGAACTCGCCCAAAAGTGGCACATAACGATCAGGTCAATGGATTTACATCAAGTCAATGTAATCTGTGTTGAGACGCTTTAAACTCTTTTCCACGCTTTCTTTAATGTTGGTAGCATCAACGCGTAGTATCTCTGCATTATCACGTAGGTAGTTGGATTGTGTTTTCTTCTTGAGGCCACAAAATCATTGATAATGTCTCATTTCAACCATGACTTGAGGGAACCCTCAGCAACATCTATACGATCAATGCCCAAATCTGAAATCTTGGCGTGATCTGCGTGTTGTTCGATTCATGGTTGGAGGTCGAGAATAATTGCATAACATTTTATTCCCACTTATATTCTTCTCACCCAGATAGCAAAGCATACAAGGTTCGCACAGGAGAATCTAACCTCTCTATGCCTTCCAAATCGTCCAGGGAAACCATGACCTCCCAGCCCGGTTGCAGATCATTTTGGGTTTATATCCAGGCCGACTTATTACATGAAGTTTTCAAATCCAGTCTGTAAACTCGCACAATCCTCCAAACAACAATACAAGTATAGATGGGAAACCCTATAAACGCCAAAAACTTTCACAGGTCGTATAAATAAAGAGAGGTATCCAGATCTTAATTTCTTCTTCTTTATGCACCAATCCTAGCTCTGAAAATGTCAAACCATATTAAAAGATGACCAAAATTACCTCATTACGATTTATGAATCTAAGGAAACCATCATATTAGCGAGCATGAGCGTGGCAGGTGAGGAATAGCTTAATTCCTGGTAAGGAGGCAGGCGTTTACAATTGTAATATCCCCTATAACATAGCTCAACAATTATATCAATTGGTCGACCAATGAACAATGCACAATCAATGTTATACCAAAGTTTTTAATCCACCAATAGTGAAATTAATACCAAACTTAACTATGCGCCAATGTAACCACTGATATCCATAGCTTAACCAATGTGTCGATATATGTAACCAACATACCAATAGTTACAACAGTAGCCATAGGCATTATATTAAAAGATATGCATGAATATCCATGTATCTTATGAACCAAAGGTTGAGTAGGCCAAATAAGAAGCCAATCCAAATACTAATGCATTACAAAATCAAATGAAATCCAATCACACAATTGATATAATAAGGTCCAATGAGTATACCAATGTGTGCGAGTGTTATACCATAATGTTCAAAGATCCGACATGCAGTTCAAAACCCAAAATCATGTATTCGCCAATCAAACGTTTAACCAAGGTGTCAAATCGATATTACATAAAATTGATATGCCAAGAGCTATGATAAGGATCAACAATAAGGATTACAAAAGATAAATCAGGACCCTCATGCAATTTAGGCAAATCATAAAATGCGAATCCAAAGGCTAAATATCTTCAATAAAACCGATTTATATAATCCATCGAAGTACGAAAACCGATCAAAGGACATTGTCGATCATGTAAAGATCAATAAAAAGATAGGCGCAATATGCATAATGACACAAAAGGTATTGTCAGTTCAGATAATGATCGAAATGTGACCTCGAAAGGAGAAATTTTCATGCTTACAATTGTGAAGACTTACTGAAGACAAATTTGCAAAAGTCTCAAGAAATGAAAGTTTCGTCTATTTGAAAAATGAGACGAAAAACTTGATGTTCGCAAGACATAGGTGTAGGCAGCTTACAAGAAAATGGAAAAATGTTAATTGGCTGCCAACAGGTCCATGTCATGTTTTTGCTGTTGTGCCTCAGTGTTCAAGGGAAGTATCCGCCTCGAGAGTCAGCCATCGCAAATATCTTGTATCAATACCCGTGTCAGTCCATGTTCATTTGATCTACCAATTACATCGCTGTGTCTATTTCGTGTCATTGATGGGGGATACACCAAGGCCCTCCTTTGACGAGTCTATTCCTGTCGACTTCAACACATTATCCAGGGACTAGACTTAGAAACCAATTAGTACTTTGGGACCTGCATGCCTCAATGGCAGGTCTCCTCACGTTCGACAGTGGGTTTACATCATTGACCTCTGATCAGATGATTCCACAGATGTTCAACTTCAGCTCATGCATTCACATTCGTTGGAATGTACTAGAGTACCTTGGGAATCATTGACATTAATGGTGATCTCCCTCGTGCTTGTTAACGGTTTACATCATTGACAGGTAATCAAGTGGTTTCTGCCATGTTCGACATCAGGACATCTATTCACATGGTTAGATTCGTACTACATCGGGATCGGTAAGAAGACCCTGGGTTGAGTGATCACTCTGATATGTATTATGCCCAGGCTGCAAAGGAGTTTCTTTTGAACAATGACACATATATTGTTACATAGATCCACTTTGTATTGGTCGTGGTTATGTCTTATTATCTTGTAGATCCACTGTGTATTCTTCGTGGCTACGATCAGTTCCAGTCATGGGAGTATAGATCCACAGTGTATTTTCAGTGGCTATACCTTTTTATCAATACAATTATGGATCCGTAGTGTATTTTATGGCGGCCATATCTTGCAAGTCTTTATCACCCAAGCATAGGTATGCCTGCCTTGGGTTTGAAACATATCATAATATTTGTGGGATGTTTGTGTGCAGCTTCTGTCAGGTTCTCTACGTCTATACCCTTGCTTGAAAGTCTAAATAGCATTTCAGTTATCAGTTCCTGTCTTCTAACTTCATACTTTGGGGGGAAATCTGTTACACATCAAAAATACTCACTTTGATAGTGTCGCAAGTGTCATCATTACAAGTGTCGTAAGTGTCGCATTTTGCTCACAAGTGTCACAAGTGTCAAGGAAAGCATACTACCATCATGCCTATGTCGTGCCTATAACAACATGAGAAGGACACTTGAAACACATCAAATACTTGATTTGGAAGAGGAGGAATGGTTAACTGGAGTTATGTACCTCTTGCCATCTGAAAGAACCCAAAAAACTAAGTTTTTGGAGGAGAGCGCTCCCCTATACCTCTCTTAGGAGTGTTGGCGCTCCCCTATACACTATATGGGAGCGTTATAACACTGTATCGGCCCTTTTGAAGGATCGCTCCTTCTCTCAGGAGTGCTGGCACCCACCTAAAGCCTACTTGGGAGCGCTATAATGCTCTGATGGCCTTTTTGAGGGAGCGCTACCTATTCTAGGTAGCAGTTGGTTTGTTGAGATGAATGGGGGAAAGATCCTTTCAATCTTGGAAGGAAGTTGGATTTGAATCCATAGTCCAGCCATGATCTTAGGGATGATCCCTAACTGAAAGAGGAAAATCCTCAACTCACCCCAAAGATATCTCAAGTTGTTGAGCCTCTCCAAGGCTATATAAGTAGGCTTTTCTCATGGTGAAAGAGAGGATGGAAATGGAGAATTACACCAAACTTATGATCTCATAAGTGGTACTGGAACCGAGATGATTTGGAAGCAAGATACCTATGATCTCATAGGGAACAATCGGTGAAGTTATCGTCATTCTGATCATGGATCTTTTGAGCAAGGGTTAGACAAGGAGGACTTGGCAGAACTGTCGCATTCCATCTATGGCTGTAAGTAACGTTCTTGTCCTCATGAATATGATTTTCTTGGCCCGTTTCTTTATAATTCGTGTTCAATCTCACGTGAATTTGTCTCTCTAGTAGATAGATCTGTTTCAGACTAATATTGATAGAGTAGGAAGTGGTCGTACTTTGTTTGTCTACAAGATTCATCGAGGAGCGAAAGATTGGAGCTCAACTCGAGTCGTGCAAGGACAAATGTCGATTAAAGGTACTTCTCTTATCCTTCCTCCTCACACACTAGTCCACCTAGATATAAAAGGAAGTCAGTGACCATGATAAGCACTTTATGTCTTAGAGTTAAGAGTCTAGCTCTTTGAGGATATCTACCTGTCCACAGGGAGATTTTCTTTCAACACTCTGCCAAGAGGGCATTGAGCAGTTGCATAGAGTGCAGAGTAGTAATATTTTTGAGTTTTGTTGGAAAGAGAAGTGTCAAGGAGAGACACTCATAGAGTTATTGAATACTCTATTAAGCTCAACAAGGAGGTCTTGAGAAGAAGGTCGTCAGGAGGACACTAGATTTCCCTTTGAGGACGCAGAAGGGTGAGTCCCCTAGAGGCTTGGGTAAATAAAGCTCAGGAAGGATAGTGCCTTAGTGCATCGATTAAAAAAAGAGCGAGAAGACGGTCGAGAAACCCTTTGAGGTTTCACACAATCGATAAAGCTCAGGAGGGATAGCGTCCCTAGAACACATGCGATATCCAAAGGAATTGAGCTCGCAGAGGAAGAAAAGATCGAGGCCTTTGAAACTTTAGAAAATCTCCCAAGGGGAGGGAGGAAGTTCTCAAGCTTAGGAGGGAGAACAGATACCATTAGATCAGCTGGAGAGACAAGATCTGGACCATCGAGTTTCACGTCCAGACAACAGCAGGAGAGAGCACAGAAGATTAGATTTGGGTCGTCATATCTAGCATCGATATCTGAGAACCGTTGGATCAAGCGAAGATGCGTGGATTTTAATCTCTAGAAGTCACACATAAGAGAAGAAACAGACAGTCGAGATGCTTCATGGAGAAGTGTCGAAATCCCGTGGATCGTTGGATCTCACAGATCTGTGAGAAGGTTAAGGCTGAGTGTCTTTTAGCATTTCGACATTTTGACATTTCGGGGTTCGGCATTTCAGCAATTCCGATGACAAGGAGTGGGGCCACTTTGCGTTGAAAACACAGAAATCGTTAAACACGATGTGTCTTTGGAGTAGGGTTGTGGTCATGGAGGAAGCAGTCACATGGACCAAGATTTGGTCAGGGGCTAATCATCGTTGAGCCCATTTCAACATTGCGGCATTTCGGGGTTTGGGAAGTAGAGGAGGCTGTGATTTTGGAATCGAGAGTTTCAAAATCCTGGTTCGTGAAATCTTGAAGAGCGAAAGGAAAAATTCCTGAAAGATTGAGGGACAATATCCATTGAGCCTCAATCGAGTTTCAGGGTTTCAGAACTCAAGAGGTAGGGTTGCATGGTCAACACAACTCCCAAAATCACGAAGAGAGAAACACTGAAAGGTGGGTCCCAAGCATCAGTCAAAATATACATGCGGTGGAAGTCAAAGGAGTGGTCAAGGTTCACGAAACTATGAAAAGATCTGAGCCGTTTTAGGAATTCAGAGATTGGAGTGACAAGAGATTTTTGAGTCACTAGATCGTGAACTCTCAGTTTGTGAAATCCCGAAAAGATCTGAGCCATTTCAGAAATTCGGGGAATGGAGTGACCAGTGGTTTGGGTCACTGCATTTCAATCTTCTGGTTACCGAAATCCTGATACAGCCAGGACCATTGGATCGAGGGAGGTTCATAGCCATCGATCTCATCTAAGGGAGCGATTTCATGTTTCGGGGTTTGAAGAGTCAAAAGACTCGAATCACTTTCATCGTTGAGTCGCAAAATGTGAAAGGCACCTGTTGACTTGGCCAAAGGTCATATCTGGTGGTTGTGTGGAGGTGAAGACTCATGCCTGGTGCACAGTGTGTAGGTGGGGTTTTCGTGAAAGGACCTATGGATCGAATTTGTGGGGCTCCAGTGAGGGCTCGAAAGAACTATTTCAGTTATGCAGATTCGTAGAAGATCGATCCTGGAGTGAATCTCAGCCTGAGGGTCGAGGGTCTACACCAATGTGGTATTAGAGCTTGATTTTGTCTGTATATTGCAGGCAGAGGGAGCCAGAGGAAAAGGAAGACAGAGTGTTGAAGCTCTGTGATGATTGTTGCAAGGTGAGAAGCAGTCAATAGACAGTCAGAAGGACTATAGGAAAGGCTAGAAGCACTCACAGTTGCAGAGTGATAACAACAAGTTTTCCAGGGGGGCAGACATGAACAGGAAGATGGCTACTGAAGGCCATGGGCGCGGTGGAAATAAGAACCACCAGCAGTAGAGAAAATATGAGATGGCTGAAGAGCTCGTTGAGCTAAGGGCGAGAATGGAAGAGCTTGCGTTGCGGATGCAGCAGGATGCAAAGCCGCATTGGGTATATGAATGGCCTATGAGGAGGAAAGAAAAGTGGCCAGTCAAGAAATTGTTGGCCAAAGGACAACGAAGGCTATTGAAGGAATGGCTAAGGTATGTGGAAAGCCTCAGATATGAAGAGGAGATGGTTCATGTGTGTGAACCAGAGATTGGGATAAATCTCAGTGACGTTGAGGATGAATTGAGATCATTGGATGATCTCAAAGACTGCCAGGAGGGCAGGACAAAAAACTCAGGTTGTCAGGAGGGTAATGGTATGAGATTAGTAGAGGATCTCATAAAATGCCAGGTGGGAAGAAGTGAACTTTTGAGTTGCTAGGTGGGCAATGGGAAGAGATCGGCCGAAGGTCTCGCGTACTACCAAGGGGGCAGTGGTGAAAGTTTAGATTTCCAAGTGGGAAATGAGATGGGATCACTAGATCTCATAGACTGCCAAGTGGGCAGCAGAAAATTCCCAAATTGCCAAGTGGGCAAGGGGAAAGAGATGAGACTGTCTGAGAGTCTCATGAACTCAGAGGAGAGTTTAGATTAGCAAGGAGTGCTGATAGGTGAAGATCAGAAAAGCATTTTGATGATTGGGGGAATTCGGGTATTCCTTCCACATAGCCCAATTGAGGCCAATGAAGGTGTTGTAGATGGAGCAACAGCAGGAGGACAACCAACAGAAACTGTCATGAAGGAAGAAATGGAGCAGACACTGACATTTTCCCAAGAAGAAAAAGATGATCATTCAACAGAATGGCTCAAAATTTTCAGCTAGGAAGCTGGACAGGAAATCACTATAGTACTGGAAACTGCAAAAGAAGAAGAGGAAGCAGACAACATGGATTTTTCTAACCTGTGTGAAGAATTGGAAACCCTAGAAAGGAGGGTGATGGTGCAAAGTTTGCACATCCAATAGGCTAAGTTGGAAGCAGGTAGTGGAGCATACCAGCCTGGGGAGAAGCAGGAAGAAGCTGAGTAGCAGTTCAGTGAGGAGACTGCAGAGCTGGAGTTTGCAAAAGAGTGGCCACTCAGTGCTACAAAGGTAAATAAAGACAACATGGGAGATCAGGTAGATCTGCTCACTGATAAGGAGGAAGAATTCCAGCAAGGCCGACTGCATACAAAGAACCATCCATGGGAGCAACTAGATGAGATAATTGAGGAGGCCAGAAGGCTGATGATTAGATCAGCAGAAGCAGTCAGCAAAGGGAAGCTAAGCAGAGGAGAACCTACCATAGACGCAGGGAAGATGCAGTAGCAACAACGAAGCGATGGAGCCGATGGACAACTCCAAAGAACTGATTGGGATCTAGGTGGATTTCAACAACGCTGTTGGAAAGATCATGAGCAGGAGCTCATGAATTTCTCACAGCAGAGGAGTATGATGTAGGAGCATCGCTCCAAGCCAGCTATGCACCAGCCAACCAACACATCAACCGCACATTCAATGGAAGGAGAGAGGCACAATGGTTGTAAGGCTGAGATCTAGATCTAATTCAGACTAGACAACCATTCAATGTAATTGAATGTAAATTAATGAGAGTTGGTGAGGATGGAGGGAAGCGCTCGAGGAGCCCCCTTTTGTAAAAAGATCTTCTTTTCTTTTTTTAGTTAGGCAGAGGAAGAGTAGAAGAGAGAATAAGTTAGAGAGGAGAGGAGAGCCTAGACTCTGTTGCAGTCTGAGCTTGAACACATTGTAATTAGACATTGATGTTAATACAAAGCAGTTTTTCCTGCATATCTGTTTTCTATGTGTTTATGTGTCTTTTATGAATGTTGTGTGTTCATTCATGCTGTAGATGTATGTTAAGTTCCATCTGCAGGAGATAGATAGATTTTCCTATCTGTGAGTTCTTTGATTTCAGGTTTGGGTTCTTTGAGGCTTCATGCAAGAGGTTGCATGATAGAATACTGCGGGTTCTGCAAGCCAGTGCAAGGAGTGCACTTTTGAATTCTGCGGAGTTCAGACAAAGATGTGACAGAAGGGCACACGAGCTGGAGTCACTGAATCAGGGAGAAACCTCAAGGTTGTTGACCACCTTGGAGGTCGAACTGTGCAGAGGAGGGCACAGAGAGAAGACAGAACATCTGAAGTTCTGTGAATCTTTGCCAAGACGGAATTGAGCAGTTGCGTAGAGTACACAAAAGGACTCTTTTTGAGTTCTATTGGAAAGAGAAGTGTCAAGGAGAGACACTAACAAAGTTATTGAATACTCTGTTAATCTTAGCAAGGAGGGCTTGAGAAGAAGGTCATCAGGAGGACACCAAATTTCCCTTTGAGGATGTAGAAGGGTGAGTCCCCTAGAGGCTCAGGTAAATAAAGCTCAGGAAGGATAGTGCCTTAGCACACCGATTAACAATAGAGTGAGAAGAAGACTGAGAAACCCTTTGAGGTTTCACATAGTCAATAAAGCTAAGGAGGGATAGCGTTCCTAGAATGCAGGAAATATCCAAAGGAATTGAGCTCACAGAGGAAGCAAAGGTCAAGGCCTTTGAAACTTTAGAAAATATCCCAAGGGGAGGGAGGAAGTTCTCAAGCTTAGGAGGGAGCACAACTTCCGTTATATCAGATAGAGAGATGAGATCTGGACCGTTGAGTTTCACGTCCATACAATAGGAGGAGAGAGCACAGAAGATTAGATTTGGGCTGTCAAATGTAGCATCGATATCCGACAACAGTTGGATCGAGTGAAGACACACGGAGTTTAATCTCTGGAAGCCGCACAGAAGAGAAGAAATAGATGGTGGAGACACTTCGTGGAGAAGTACCGAAATCCCATAGACCGTTGGATCTCACAGATTTGTGAGAAGGTTAAGGCTGAGTGTCTTTTAGCATTTCGACATTTCATCATTTCAGGGTTCTGCATTTCGACAATTCCGATGACAAGGCGTCGGGGCACTTTGCGTTGAAAACCCCGAAATCATGAAACGCAACGTGTCTTTGGAGTAGGGATGTGGTCACGGAGGAAGCAGTCACATGGACCGAGATTTGGTCAGGGGATAATCGTCGTTGAGCCCATTTCAGCATTGCGGCATTTTGAGGTTCGGGAAGTAGAGGAGGCTGTGATTTTGGAATCGAGAGTTTCAAACTCCCGGTTCACAAAATCTCGAAGAGAGAAGGGAAAAATTCCTGAAAGGTTGAGGAACAATAGCCGTTGGGCCCCAATCGGGTTTTGGGGTTTCAAAACTCAAGAGGTAGGGTTGCATGGTCAACAGAACTCCCGAAATCACGAAGAGAGAAACGTCGAAATGTGGGTCCCAAGCATCAGTCAGAGGATACATGCGGTGGAAGTCAAAGGAGTGGTCAAGGTTCGTGAAACTCCAAAAATATCTGAGCCATTTCGGGAATTCGAAGATTGGAGTGACGAGAGATTTTGGAGTCACTGCATCGTGAACTCTTGGTTCGCAAAATCTCAAAAATCTCTGAGCCATTTCGAGAATTCAGGGAATGGAGTGACTAGTGGTTTGGGTCATTGCATTTCAATCTCCCAGTTATAGAAATCCTGATAGAACCAGGACCGTTGGATTGAGGGAGGTTCATAGCCGTCGATCTCGTCTAAGGGAGAGATTTACGGTTTCGGGGTTTCAAGAGTCAAAAGACTCGAATCTCTTGCATTGTTGAGTCGTGAAATGCGAAAGGAACCTCGTGGCTTGGCTAGAGGTCATATCTAGTAGTTGTGTGGAGGTGAAGACTCATGCCTGGTGCACATTGTGCAGGTGGTATTTTCGTGGAAGGACCTATGGATCGGATTCGTGGGGCTCCAGTGAGGGCCCGAAAGAACTATTTTAGTTCTATGGATTCGAAGAAGATCGATCTTGGAGAAGATATCGGCCTGAGGGTCGGGGGTCTACACCAACATCCAAGGACTGGGCGAACCAAAATAGATTTCGAATGTTCCATCCACCCATTACTTTTGGTCTAGCAATATTTTTCCATTTGGTTAAGTACAAACCTGTACTTTTTTTTTCTCCTCTCCAAATGAAATTAGAAATGAGTTGTTGGATCCTGTGGAGAATGGAGGAAGGTATCTTAACAAGGCTAAGCCAATACATGGGTAGACTTTGTAGTACAGATTTTGCTAGAATAAGCCTGCCTTCCAAAGAGAGCCAACAAAAAGTCCAATTTCCAATCCTCTTCTCAACCTTTTGAATCATCCATTTCTAGTCAGTCACTTTGTACTTGTTTGGTTTTAAATAAAACCCAAGTATTTCATATCTTGATTAATGCTAACAAATTGTATATTGAAGGTTTCCTTCAATCTTTGTTATAGACTATGATCAATATTTTGTGCAAGGAAGCACGACTTCTGACAATTCACATCCATACCAGAGGCTAGACAGAAATTAGATAAAAGAGTTTTAAACACCATCCAATCCTCATAATTTCCAACGCATAAAATGAGTACATCATCAGCAAATAAAATATGTGAGATGATAGTCCCAACAACAACTTTTAGTCCATGAAATGACCCTGCTTCCACGGCCTTTTTTTAATAATCTACTTAAACACTCGACAACCAAAAGGAACAACAATGGGGAAAGAGGACAGCCTTGTCGTAAACCTCAATAGTTATTGAAGAAATCCGTTGGGGATCCGTATACTACTACTTCCATGTTAACATATGTTAAACAAGCCATGATCCATTAGGTAACCTCCCACTTTATCCCAATCTGAAATAGCAATAACCGAATAAATTGCGAGCTCACTTTGTCATATTCCTTCTTTAATTCCAACTTCAAAATAATTGTGGTTAGCTTCTTAGACTTGGTAATGTGTAAGCATTCCTAATCTATCCCCACAACATCAAATATCAATCTATCTTTAAGGAAACCAAATTGTTCTAAGGATATACTTGTAGCCAATTTGTCTTTTATCTAGGAAGCAATGATTTTATAAATCACTTTATAAACAAAGTTACAAAGGGAAATAGGCCAAAAATCATTAAAAGATTGTGGCTTGCTCACCTTGGGTATAGGAGAGAAAAGGGTAGCATTTAGTGCTCTCGAAATATGTCATGTGCATCTAGATTCCTCAACAGCCTTATGTAGATCCTCCCCCATAATGTTGAAAAAAGCCTGAAAAAGTTCTTGTCTCCACCCATCATGGTCGGGGCTTTTATTCTTTGGCATTCTACAAAATATTTCTTTTACTTCCTCTAAAGTGACAGATTTTTCAATCTCATCACTCTCAGCATCATTAAAGAATCTGGGTATATCCTTGAGTACATTGACTTGGTTACAAGTGTCTTTTGTATCAATCATGCTATATTGTGATTTAAAATGTTTATAAGCAGTCTCCTTAATATCATTTTCTGAGGATCTGAGATTCCCCTCATCATCAACTAAATCCGAGATAGTATTTTGACATCTTCTTTGGGAGGCATATTTATGAAAAAATTTGGTGTTTTTGTCCCCCTTATCTATCCATATTGCTTGACTCCCAAGCCTCCAAGTGGATTCTTCTACTGCAATTGTTATATCTTTCCTTTGTTTGAGAGACCTCAGCAGGTCCAAATCTTCCTGCATGAAAACCTGTGAGGGGCATTTCTCAAAAATTTCTGGCAATTTTTGCTCAATGTTATATAGCTCTCTGTGTATTTGATTTTTTTTTGTCTGCTAGTGGACTACAACTTTATTTAAATTCTTCAACTTTGAACACAATAGGTGGATTGAAGATAAATCTGACCAACTTCTCATATCTTTCCAAGTGTCTCTAACAATAGAAGAAAACCTCAGATCTGATATCCAAGAGCTGTTGAATTTAAAAGGAGGGGCGATTTTCTGGGATGTCTTCTCAAATTGTAAGAAAATCGGGTTATGATCTAAAATGGTGGAATTAATGATCCAAGAGAGAAATTTCTTGTGAATTCCAAGTAGATCTTCATCAATAAGAAACTGGTCCAATATTTTCGAGATACCAACTAACCCAGCTCTGCCATTTCTCCATGTAGGTTCCAGTTGGGCCGGTTTAATATCCACTAATCCCATAAAAAGTAGGATATTTGAAAATTAATATGCAAGAGGATCACTCCTAGCCAAGTTCCCCAACGCCTCCTTGGCAGTAAGAGTAAAATTAAGGTCGCCTCCTACTATAATGCCCTCCTTGCTCAGTAATCTAGAATCTAATAAGGGTTGCCAAAAGCTTTCCTTTCTTTATAAGGTGCATAAAAGTTGAGGAGTTCCATGTGATCCACAGAATGTTTTAATCTTCCTTCCATAAAAATACCCGCAGTAGTGACAAATGCACATAAATCAGCATAAGTTTGGTTCCATCCAGATAATAAACCACTTGAATGACCATTTGGGTCCAGAGCTACAACATTCCACGTCAGAATACATTGAAGAAAGAATTTTTTCTCGTTTTCAACATCCACCAAGGTTTCTTGTAGAAAGACAATGTCGGGTTTGACTTGTTTCAGAAGTAATTTGAGGGATGCTAATTTACTTGGTCCCCCAAACCCATGAAGGTTGAAGGATAGTAAAATCATAAGGGAAAAATAGTGTCTGGTTGGCTTATTTATATGGGTACTCAACTTCATATATACAAAGGGGCATGGTAGGTGGGAGCTTAATATATGATTTTGTCATGAGAAATTAAAATTCCTAAATTGTGATATTAATTTAATAATTATTTAAATATTAAAAAAATAGTCTTAAGTAAAAAAATATAACTTTATGTTAAGTTTTTATTATTTAAAAACTTATATAAACAAATATGTCTATATTTGAAAAATATATATAATTTTATTAATAAAACTAAAATTACAATGTATCAAATCTTATATGCATTCAAAAAATCTCTTTGAGTCTTGTATATAGCTTTTAACCTCCCATGCCTTTTCAACTACTCTATTTTTAGGGTTTAAAAAATTAACAAAGTTTTATGTCATCATCTCAAAAATACATCACAAGTATACATGTATTTAGTATTTTATATTAGTCTCCTCTTGTACTAATATGATTCAGGTGGATATTGGTGGCCACCCACCTATTCCAACTAGGTCCTCTTGATAGTTTTTAGTTTAACACGTTCTTTTGTAATTCTTTGTAATTGTGGGTTCTACACTTTCAGGGTTTTCTGAAGCCATGCATAGCTTCCAAGTGGAGATTGGTGGTCGCCCACCTAATCCAACTACCTCATTTTGGAAGTTTTCATGTCAATACATTTTTATGTACTTCCAGGGCCATTTTGGCGACCTAAACAATGTTTTTTTGGCTTGCCACAATCAAACTATATACAAAGTCATAGTTTGACGACACAATGTGTAGTTCTCGAAAATGCCTTTCCAACAGGCTTTCACATGCCTAAAACAAAGGTCATATGCAAAAGTTACGACTCTGAGAAGTTGAGGTACCAACTTACCCATCGGGGCCCACATAAATTTTGGCATTTCATCTCCTAGGGTTAGGTTTTTGGATGTCTAGGGTTTTGGCATTCATGAGTAATGTTAAAAATTCCTATGGAGCCTCATTGTAATCATTTCTTCTTAGAAGGATGTGCGTAGCAGCCACAACTCTTCTTAGAGATAACTACCACCATTTGAGAAAGTTGTTTTTAGTTCTGTAGTTTTACAGTTTTAGCCCATTTTATTTATTCAATAGAAGGTATTGTTCATTCGATATTTTTTTGTGTTCTTTGTATCTCTGTGTTATTGTATTCAGTCTGTTATTCATTTTTTACTGCTCATAAATCCGAATCAGTGGTATCAAAGTGATTTTCTCTTCATTTGTTTTTCTTTTTGTATGTCCCCTACAAGATCTAGGTTCAAGAAAATGGGACTTGAACCAGTCAAGCCTTTGCAAGATCGGTCGCGATGAACCTATCTACAACATATGCAGGATGAGAAGAAAGATGATGGAGCAAGAGATCATTTTAAAATTTTGCTGGACGAATCCCTTGCATGACAAAGGAACAAGATGATGGACAAATTTTCATAGTTCCTTCGACGGCTGCCCACGCGAGACACATATTCTTTAAGCGGCCATGCAACCTCCTTCAAGGTATAAGTAACTTTTTATATTTCATTATTTGAAGGAATGATAGATGCGGATTTTGTAGATAAATGGTTGAATCTGCGCAAAGGGTATTTTTCGATCCACAATTTTCCGATAGGGAAAAGATTACTTTTCCACTCCTCAAGGTCATCCCCCTTGTTAAGGATTAGTGGGATACGTACTCTGAGAAAAGGGCCATAGAGGAATATGCAATATTTGTGGTCTCCCCCACCTGGGATTCCTTTAGGGATTCCATTAAAGAATAGTACTACCCTATTTGAAGCTACGAAGACCAGTACACAAGATGGACCATGCTGCATCAAGAAAGGGACCATACGATAACACATTTCACCAATATTTTCCATACTCTGTGCACCAAATTGGGTATCAAAGACTATGAACAACATTTGGTGCTCAAATATCACAATTTTCTACACAAAAACATTCAAACAGAGATGGAGTTTCTGTACATTGCATCATTAGGTACAGCTTATAGATATGTTTTCAAGATCGAGTAGAAATTTAAGCAAAAGAGGTGACAGTTTGGATCTGCAAATTCCTTACAGCAGAAGCAGGGAAAAGGCGGTCACAAGCCACCAAACAAAGGACAAAGAAAATATGGTCGCTCTCATGACAACCAGTCCAATCCACAACCCAAGAAGGGTAATGAGAAGTTAAATAAGGACATAGGAAAGTGGTGTGAATACCATATAAGCCCTTGGAACAACACCAAATAATATCGCTCCAAGTAATCGTTGGTCGTCGAGTTGAAAGCCTTCGAGTCAGAGGAAAATTCTGACTCTGAGTCAAATCCAAAAAGTGGGAAGCGGATCATCGATGTTGAGCCCAGTGCCACTATCACTACCACAAAAGTACAACCAAGCCAACCAGAAAAACTAGAGGAAAGGGAACGCCTCTTTCACTCATAGATGTAGATAAATGGGACTCTATTGCATTTCATTTTCGATAGCAGCAGTCAGAATAACCTGATTTCAGCAGAGATCTTCAAGTGGCTCGACCTACCGATAACACTGCACTTGCAACCCTGCACCATCAAATGGATTTTCATAGGATGATATCTCTGCATCAGCCAACAATTTTGTCTTCCCTATAACATCAAGCTCTTAAAAGACGAGGTATTGTGTGATATTGCTCCCCTTGAATTTTTTTAATATTGTTTTAGACCAACCATATTTATGGTAGCGACATGTTTTGTATGAGTCTAGACCCCGTAGTGTTATTAATACTTTGGGTAGACAATTGTACATGATACTAGAGGTAGCGTCACCTACCGCTACTTCTTTAATATCTGTTAAGAAATGCAGTAAGGTCATTTCATAGACCGAGAAGTTCATCTTCTTTGTGATTCGTTCTTGCATTAAGAATGTTAAGAACCAAATATCAATATAGTATAGAAAAACCTCAGAAAAAGTACTAAATGCCTTGAAAAAGAGATAATTTCAGATAATAAGCCTCTTCGAGGGGGCAACCTCCTTTTACCCCACTTAAATGTTCAAGTATAAGATTATTCCAAATGAAAATGTCTCCTTGGTATATATAGGAGACTAGGAGGTATAATTAAAACTAATGGAATAAAGCTAACATAAATAAAATAACATTACTAATGTAATATGCCCCAATTAAGGGGTAATGAGCCAATATTAGGGCTTAACATGCCCCTCCCATTGAGACAAGTGTTTTCCACAATTCTTGAGTAACTCTGGATGCTTCTGTATAAAAGACTCATCTTCCCAAGTGGAATCTTCAGCTAATAGTTTCCTCCATTTAATGAGATACTCTGAAATGGATCTATTCCTCAGCTGGTGAATTCTTGTGTCAGTGATGGCTTTAGGCTCCAATATGATATTTCCTTCCTCGTCAAGTTCTGACAATATAGTTTGAACTGGGATATTGTCGCCTATAACCTTCTTTAAGCACGAAACATGGAAAACTAGGTGTACTCGTGAAGATGCAGTGAACTCCAATTTGTATGCCATAGTACCAATCTTTTGCAACACCTTATAAGGGCCATAGTNCTTTGGTGATAATTTATTATCCTTCTTGGCTTGCTTGAGGGACATCTATTTGTATGGTTGTAGTCTTAAAAACACCCAATCCCCTACTTCAAAACTTCTTTCACTATGATGTTGCTTTGCTTGTTGTTTCATGCAATTATGTGCCATGGTTAGGTTGTCCTTTAAGATTTGGAGAACTTGTTGTTGATTCTCGATGTGATATTCCACTGCTTGAACCTTGTATTTTTATTTTATAGAAGAAGTGACGGAAGTGATTTTTGTTGCAGTATGAAAGGAAGTGTTATATCACCATTCTGCCAAGGGTAGCCATTTGAACCATTATGTTTGTTTATTAGAGACAAAGCAACGAAGGTAGCCTTCCAGACATTTTTTCACTATCTTGGTTTGTCCATTAGATTGAGGATGATAGGATGAGCTATGAGCCAATTGAGTA